>VZRI01009855.1:540379-559065 GCA_013397515.1 Upupa epops
TGCCTTGCAGCCTTAGTCTCACAGAGACAGAGCGGGGGCTTTATCACTGTAGGGACAGTGGCAGTGATGGTGAGGAAGGGTCTTCAGCTGGCACTGAGGCCCATGGGGACCACACTAGGCATCTCTGACCCTGTAGAAGGGCAGCACAGACCCCACTCTGCCTCCCCAGACTCTGCAGCTCGCAGCCCTGCCATGAACTACCCTTTCCCCTCCCCTCCTCAGGTTTTTCTAGTTCCCCATTAAGCAAATCCCTAACTACCCCAGACCCCATCACACCCCTGCCTGATTTAAGCCTGGTTTCCTTGCAGCCCCTCATTCCCTCCTGCCCAGGGGGATGTTGAGTGCTCCAGAAGAAGGCTCCTGCTCTTTATGCCTTAGAAGAAGCCGCTGTAGCTCTTTGCTCCTCCAGTTTCCAACCCGGTGGCTGCTGCTCTGTTCCTCCCCCGAGGTAATTCTGCCTCTCTGCCATTTCTAGTCCTGTCTGGCATCCGTCTTGTTTATTGCGAGCTAATTGTGCTCTGCTGCTCAGCTCAGAGACCCTCATTCTATGCCTGTGAAGATGAACCTGCAGTGCAGTGTCGGGGCAAGAGGCACCCTCAGAACGCCCGTGTGCCCTGGGCAGAAGGCAAGAGGGTGAGAGGGGGTCGTGCTGCACTGCAGAAGGGAGTGCATCACAGCTAGCATGAGTCTGAAACGTCTTTAAAAATTCAGAATAGCTTAGCTCTGCTCTTGAGAAGAATGGGTTCATTATCTCGGTGTGACCGTGCCCTGCGTCCCCGCGCTGAGAGGACTCTTGTGTCCTGGCTCTGGAGCAGCCAAGGCAGCGGCTGCCTAAATCCCTGTTGACGTAGAGCACGGGTTTGGCCTTCTGAAAAGCCTCTGTCATCGGGTCTCGTCAGGACTGCCTCACACCCATTGTACTGGTCACCCTTCCTATAAATAGCCTGCTTGGTTTTGAGGGGCTCTCAGTGTTTGCTCTGGGGAGAATAGGGCTTTGGACTAATGGCACTTTACAGCAGCTCTCTAGAGGAGAGGGGGTGTGAAGAGTGGAGAGCCTGCTAAAGAAAGCCAACCCCCCCGTCCCTTATGTCTGACACCCAAAGAGCCTCAAGAGAAAGAGGTTAGGAGGTGCAGGATGGCTGTGTCCTTTTAAAACAGGAGGCTCGGGCTCTGCGCTGGCACGGGGCGAAGGCAAGTGCCACGTGGGGGAAGAAAAGCTCCCTGTGACCCAGGCAATGCTGCAAAGCTGGAGACTCCACGTCTGGGGAGTAGCAGGTAAGGTGCCTGGTGTCTCTGTGTGGTTTTGGAGCAGAGGAAGAAGTGGTTGTGTGCAGAGCAGCCTGTGTTTCAGCTGCCAGCTGTTCTGCTCTCGGAGTGATCTCGGGAGTGCAGAGAGCACCCGCAACCCCCTTGGGGCTGCTCCATAGGGATGGATGGTTTTAAGCTTGCGGAGGGAGGGGTGACCCCTGATTCTAATGCAGGGTACAGGTCATTTGGGCTTGAGAACCCGTTTCAGAGAGTAAAATGCACTGGAGATGCCCAAGGGAGCGCAGGTCCTGCTGGCCACATGGAGAGGGCGGTTTAATTGCAGCCTGTGTGGGACCTGCAGGCCAGCCCAGCGCTGACTGACAGGCGGTGGTGATGGAGGTATCATCTCCTGCTGATTCAAGCACCGAGATACTGGAGGGGCTTTTCCTGATGATTAGCAACTGCTCTGGAATTCTCACCCCACCTTCCCCGTCTGGGCCAGCTTCCAAGAGCACGCTGAGTCAACAGCAGTGCCCTTTGTGCAAACAGCCCGCCTGTACCAGACTTTCCTATCAACTGAGCCGCAACAAAGCGGAGCATTTAGGGATGCGACCGACTTCTGAAGAGAGAGGAAAGCACCACGCTTGCCAGTTATCTCTCCCCTCTGTTTCCTCAGTTGTGGCTGGGGCCATCTGATGAGTGTTTCCCTCTGGCTCCCATGGCAGCACAGTCTGTCTGCTGTCAGTGGTTAATGAAGTCACTCGCAAGATGCGATCCCCTGGGGATACGCGCCGCTGTGAATAGACCCCTTCCTTGCAGCTCTGCTCGCAATGCTCTCAGCACTTCTCTTGCTGTGCCCCCGTCTCAGAGGGTTGTGTCATTTCTGAACAATAGAGCTCCTGGTATTCGGGGTGGAGAAATAGTCCTGCTCCTTCTGGCACAGCTGCAGGGCTCAGTGAGGGCTTCTGTGCTGTCCCCAGCGACAGATGGGAGATCTGAGGTACCACAGGCTTAGGAAATCTGCAGACATGAATGAGTAGTCTTCTCACAGCAAGGGCTTTTAACAACAGTCCGTGGTGATCGGCGTCAGGTACTGCATGAGCACCCATCTGACTGTGGGGATGAAACAATGGAGGCTCTCTTCCTGAGAACAGCATTCCCATGCTGTTGAAATAGAAAGGGAAACTTAATCTGATGAGAATTGCTGAAGAGCATCACCTCTTTGCCCGGCTGAGCTTGCACATCTAGCTATGATTAAGCTTTTAAGCTGTTATCAAGGTCAGGCTGGATGAGGTGCTGAGTGGCATGAGCTAGATGGCAGCTGTTAGGGTTACTGGGTTGGTTTGTGGTTGGACTGGATGATCTTGAAGGTGTTTTCCAGCCTCATCAGCACTGTGATACAATCAGAGGTGATCCTGGCTCAGTTCACACCTGCAGAGCCTTCCTGGCTGCAGAAATTCCTTAGCACAAGTGTGTCAGGAGAAATCTGTCAACCTCTTTCTGTTTATAGTGCCTGTTAATACTCTGAATAACAGACAGGCAGAGCAGAGCCCTTGATTCAACTCTGCAGGGACAGCAGGTAGATACTGACAGACAATTAAGAGTCTCCTGTTGGAAACAGGGGATTTCCAAATCTGATCCTGAGAGCCTGGGTGGAGCCAAGCACGGGAGGGATGGAAGCCAGAAAAAGGTCAGAGCAAGGGAGAACAGACCGACCCCTGCCTGACTCCAACCCCCTTTCAGGGAGTTCTAGACAGCGATCAGGTCCCCCCTGAGCCTCCTCTTCTCCAGGCTGAACAGCCCCAGCTCCATCAGCCTCTCCTCGTAGGNAGGAGAACCTCCCTCTCCCTGCTGGCCACACCATTCCTGATGCAGGCCAGGATGCCATTAGCCCTCTTGGCCACCTGGGCACACTGCTGACTCAAGGTAAGTTTACTGTCCACCAGTCCCCCCAAGTCTCTTTCCACCTGAGTGCTCTCTAAATTCCCCGCACCTCCTCCTCCTCAGTGGGTGGTTAAAACTACTCCAAGGAGAGGAAAAGAATGGGTGCAGGGTTTACACACACCCCCCACACCCCCACCAACAGGAAAAGAATGGGTGCAGGGTTTACACCCCCCCACACACCCCCACTGACCCCACTTGCAAGCAGCAACTGCTCTCCATGCCTGAACAGAAAGGTGAGAGAGGAAAAGATAGAGAAGGCAGAAGATCTAACAGACGGGGGGAAAGGAGGGGGAAAAGAACCCGGCTGTGGGGATGGTGCTAAGCCTGAAGAGGGAATGAGCAGGGGATTACTGAGAAGGCATGAGGGGAAGTTAGAAGCAATCGGGGAGGAGGATGGAGGGCAGTTATCTTTTCACCAGATCTGCATGGCAAGACGGGAGCAGCAGATGACAGCGCCTGGTCTGCGGGTTGACTCGGGGAGCGAAGGGCGAGTTCAGCCTTCGCTTGTGCCCTTTACAGTGCCATGGATGAAGGGTATCCTCTGCTTCTCTCCTTGGTCATGGTCTGTTTGGTTCCCTGACTGTCATGTCATGGCAAGGGGTCAGAAGTCAGCCCGTGGCAGATGGATGGGCTTATTCTGGCACAGATTTCTTCCGTGTGCCACTCAGTACCCGATGGGCCCAACTGAGGGACCGGTTTGGTCTTGGCTGCGTCTATAGGGATCACAGTGAGGCACCCTGTGTGTGTTTGCTGCTCTGTAGAGGTTTGCTTGGCACAGCCTCCAGCTGCACCAGTGTTGGACCCATTTGAATCCTTCCTTGGTCTCTCAGACCCTTCTAAGCACAGCTCTCATTCTTTGCTGCAGAAGATGATTGCGACGCCTCTTCCGAATCGGTGTTGACTCGATGCCCTCTTCAATCTTAGAGTGTTTTTCATGTGGTTTTAAAGTCTTGTGGTGACCTTACGGTGGTTAAACCTGTCACTGTCTCTCCTGATTGGTCCTGCTCTGACCCAGAGACTCTCATCCACCAGCTCGGTATCTTACTGGGAATCAAAAGCAATAGTAACGTTGGGAAGACTCCCGTCCTGACTAAATGAAGTCCAATGAGTAAGTGACAGCTGTGACTCAGTGTCTGTGGTTCTTCCCCAGCACAACGCTGTGTTCCAGACTGCCTTTGAATAGGGTTTTCACATCGCTTCAGGTGACGATTGACACCCGGTGACTAAAATATCTCCAGGAGAAATGATGCCTCACACAGTTACTCAAGTTCAGAGCTTGCACTTCATCTCTCTTCATTCAAAACCACATTAAACTGAAGAGATTTTAGAACCCCCCTGTGCATGCAGAGCCAGCAGTACGACTGCAGCCTGGTTTCATGCTCAGATGGTTGTATCCCAGACCTTTGCACACACAGCCTGTGTGTGTGTGGGGTTAGTATTTACTCTGTTTATATTCAGAAGTCATTTCAGCATCAGTGGCAGTGCAATCATCTCTCAGAGGACATACAACCTTGTACCAGCTCATGCTCTAGGATAAAAGACTGAAGGAGGGAGCGTGGAGAAGAACACAAACCAAGAGAAAGCTGTGTGAGTGTGTCTGTCCTGAAGGAAAAGCTCCCACTGTAGTGATTCCTTCCCGAAAAGGGAGTGTTCAATCATGCCAGGTAATAAAAAGCAGCAGGTATCCTAAAGATGGATGCGATGAGGAGCCTTGGAAACTTTTAACTGAGGGGAGCAAAGAGGCTCTTTCACACAAACTGGAAGTCATGGGAGACAACAGACTTGCAGAACGACTGAAGCTGGAGAAGGTCATCAGGTCCAGCCCGTGACCTAACATCACCCCAAGCTTGACCCTGGCACTAAGCACCCCGTCCAGCCTCCTTTTCTAATGCCTCCAGACACGGGGGGCTCCACCACCTCCCTGGGCAGTCCATCCCAATGTCTGATCACCCCTTCTGTGAGGAAGGGCTTCCTAACGTGAAGGGAACCGGTGCACATTTGTCTGACACAGATGACTGCACGCATGAAAGAGGAACTTTCGAGTGTTTTCTCACTGGAAGGGATTTTATCTGCTCAGAAATAGAGTGAAAAGCAAATGTCCCTGGCAGCAGTGCAGCCAGCTATTCCAGAGTGTCGTCACTAGACTACCGTGATGCTATTCTAGGTGACCCTGGTTAGGTAGTGATGACATAGAGCAGCTGGTTGTAGAAAATAACCCAGCTAAAGTTATTGCAGCTTGATTAAACTGCAAAAGAGGGAGAGAACGAGGCAGAACAGCCTGGGGGCTTCTCAGAATGGAGCTGTGGTACCTAGAGAAAGTAGTGATGTCTGATGGGTGAAGGTTCTTCAGCTGGAACTGTCTGCACGCTGCATTAATGCAGAGAGCAAAGGGTTAATAAATCCTTAAGAGAAAATGAGTGAGCAACAGGAGTCAAAGAGGGGAAGAAAATCCTGCTGGACCAAATAATCAGTATCTTGGGAACCAAGAGGGATGCAGTCCGAGTTGTCCAACACAGAGAGTAAACAGCATTAGAAAGACTGGAAGTTCTTCCACTGCACTGACAAAAGTCTGCTGGGAGGTCAGGATGGGGTAAGGATGAAGGATTTTGTAGCTACTGCCCCAAATGACTCTCTTTTCTGTGAGGAGGCTACTACAGAGGGGGGTGAGGACTGCAATCGGGATGGGAAAAACCAGTAGAGCTGAAAGCAGAGGATGGGAGGTCCAGAGTGCAGTGGGATCTGTTACCCATCCTCAAACACTGGGAGAGTGAGAAACTTACATTTCAAGGCCAGGACCAAGTTTTTTCTGGAAAGATCTGCCAAAACCTTCAAGAGTTGGGTTTTTTTTGCCAATCCCTTCTCTTTGAGAGGACAGTGTGACCCCCCCCATCTGCAGCCTCATCAGGCTGACCATAGCAGTATGGAAATGTTGTACACACGATGCTGGAGGCTCAAGGAGAGAGAGGCCAGGATGGAGACCGCTGGAGGTCAACCGTTGGTGGCCAAAGCTCTTCTGGAGGAGTAGAGCCTGTCGCCCCCAATCCAAAAAGAGCCTTCACTGAAAGGAACGCAGAGAAGTCCTGGGTGAAACAAAGAATGAGGGATCTACAATCGCCACCTATAAATACATCGAGGGGAGGGGAGGGGAGAGAAGGGCAGGGCGACTACTAGGAAAGGAAAGAAGTTATTTCAGTTACCAGACAACGTTGTCATTAAAACCAATGGATATAAATTGAAGGTGGGCCATCCAGCCTGCAGCTCAGAAGGTTTCCAGCCACAAGAAGCATGAAGTCTCTGGAAAAAGTCTCCTAGACAGAGTGACAAGAGCAGACTGCTGCACACGGGGCTGTCACAGTAAGATGGAACGAACGTGTTTGCGAGTCGGACAACGCAGAGTTCACCCAGTAGTTCCTACACCGTAACGGTGAGTAAGGCCACTCTTGATTTGCTGCTCTGCTAGAGAGAAACAGTCTGAGTAGTTTTGTGGTGGAGTCTGCTAAGTTTGTTATACAGTTGTGTAAGGTGAAAAGACACCCTTTCAGCATCAGGGAGATCCCTTGTGGTGTTGTGCCCTATCTCTTGTGTTAGCGTGGCATTAGCACTTCTAATACTTCTCCTCTCTAATGAGGAGGAGGAGTCCTTCTCCTATATAATGAGGAGAGGCTGATGGAGCTGGGGCTGTTTAGCCTGGAGAAGAGGAGGCTCAGGGGTGACCTGATCGCTGTTCTCCCTGGACACAAAGGGGGCTGAGTCAGGCAGGGGTTGGTCTGTTCTCCCTGGACACTGCAGACAGGACAAGGGGTCACAGTCTTCAGCTCCATCCATCGGGGGAGGTTTAGACTTGACCTTAGGAGAAGGTTTCTCACTGACAGAGTGATCCAGGTTTGGAACGGGCTGCCCACGGAGGGGGTCGGGTCACTGTCTCTGGAGGTGTTCAGGGTCAGGCTGGATGAAGTGCTGAGTGGCATGAGCTAGATGGCAGATGTTAGGGTTACTGGGTTGGTTTTAGGTTGGACTGGATGATCTTGAAGGTCTTTTCCAGCCTCATCAGCACTGTGAGACTGTGATACTTGATATATTCAGATAGGAAACGCGACTCTGTGGCCTCCTGCCACATAACAGCATGCTGCAGAGGTTTAAGAATTAAATGTTTAAAAGCCACCTTTAAGTTTTGAAAGCTCTTGTAGTTCTGCGAGGTTCAGCCTCATCCAGATCAGGGCAGTGATAAGAAGCACGAGGTGGACCGAGTGCATCCGTCCCAACGGTACCACATCAGATGCCAGTGGATCAAGAGCTGACAGTATTGTTTACCCAATCATCACAGCAGAAGGGTTGGAAGCAGCGCTCTGGTCACTGTGACAGACAGGACAGGACAGGAGTTTGACAACAGCAAGCTAACAAACCCGTTACAGCTCTAACGTATCCCAACGACCGAGTGTTTTAGAGAGGTTGTATGAAGAGGTGCTTACATATGGAGCAAGGTAAGTTATTGATGGGAACTTGTAGGGCAACCTTGATACTTCCAAACGATAATTCCCTGCTCCAGAGCAGCAGAGAAGCCGTAAGATGGCAGCACACGACACGAATAGCTCCTGGAACCCCAAATCCTCCTCAGAGCCCGAGCAAGTGGCCGGAACGCTGCGTGCCTGTAAATAGAATCCGTGATGGCTAAGTTCATAATAGCTGCTGGAAAGCTTTGGAAACGTAGCTGGTTTGGGCAGTGCCTCACTGTGCAACAGCTGTTTGTGTGCTGATCTCAACGCCTGCATCTGTTCTGGGTAGTCTGGATCGACCTTACTCTTGGTTATTCAGCAAAGAACTGGGCTTCACTAGGTCTAAGTACAGAACAGCCAGGTTTGTGCTATTCTGTGGGTAAATCAGAGTGGAATCATGTTTTACAAGGTTCTGAACCCCATCTCAGCTCTTTACCTCTGGATAAATCAGGGCTGAACGCGCTGTGTCTGCACCACCCTCCCTGGTCTTTTGCCTGTGCAGCGCCTAGCCCACCCTGCAGCAGGACTGCGCCAAAGCTTCATGCTTGCCTTGGTGCAAGCTGTCTGTCTCAGGGCTGCCCGTGGCCTTTCTGGGATGGGGACAGCAGGTCTGCTTTGCTTTTAGCTTTAAGCTGGAAGTTGCACAGAGCTCCTCGGCTGAAGCACAGAGCTCCTCGGCTGAAGCGCAGGAGATGCTGTGGCGTCGGCGCTCAGCGCAGCTCCTGCCACCCATGTGTTCGCTCTCCAGAGATTCCTGCTCTGGTGCCCTGAACTTCCATAGCACAGAGAGGATGAGTTGTACCATGCAACAGGCAGGAGCGAACAGATGAGATGCACCATGCAACAGGCAAGAGCAAACAAACTGAGCCCAGACTTGGGAAGCTGCGTGGAGATCCCTGGCAGGGTTTGAGCGCCGTGGGCTGCCTGGCAGTCCTGCTCTGGTGCTGTGTGATTTTCTCAGCGCTTCCTTCCGAGCCCTTCTGCAGTCTGCAGGTCTGATTATCTCTCTCTGGGACTGCATTCAAATCTGAAAAGCAAACACATCTTTCCGAGCGCTCGCCCATGCAAAGGAAACTGAGGACAAAGGTTTGCTCACGCCCTCGGCTAGAACCAGCCGGGTGGGTGCTGTGGGCAAGACAAATACAGGTTGAAAACACCGTGGGTTGCCTGCCCGCTGTTCTTTGTGCAGCTGGTGAGCAATTCCTCCTCCCTCCTCTGTCTCTGTTTGCTCGGAGGTCGGTTGTTGACTTCACTCTCTGCCCTCGTCGAAGAGCAGCGCGTTGCTCTGGAGAGAGGATCCAGACTGTATCGTGGCCCACGTCAGGAGTCTCCAACACACTGCTTAGCTCGGAGGGGAAGGAAAACAATTCCTTCCCTGTGTGTGGCTCGTTGGCTCCCCTGAAAGGAGCTGTGGGCTCCCCTCATCTTTAAAGCCACTCTTGGCTGTTCCTAGCCACGCTTGCAAACAAATCCTGGAGAAGAGAGCAAGCAGGCGATGACCTCTCCAGGCACCTTCCCCTCTCTCCAATGGGCTCTGCACCTTACCCTGCACAGCCGTGGCCTCTGCTGGGGCATCGTGGCCTGTTATCGGTGTGTTCAGTTCTGACCACAGGCTCCAAGTGGTTCGTACAGGATCGAGTGCTTAGGGTGGGTTCTTTCCTGTTGGAGCAACACCCATCTCCCAAAACACCCCAAGGAAGGGCAAGAGGAGAGAGCAATCTTTTCTGAGGTGCAGGAGATGCTTTGTCTGTCCTTGTAAATATTCTGAGAACTGTCTCAGCTCGTGACATGTTCAGACTTCAAATTGCTCCCTATTTTTCCAGGCTTTCAGGGCGAGAGTCTATACTGGGGATGAAGAGCTGAGCTGTGTGTGAGACCCAGAGGCCACGTACAAGGATTTCTCCTCCACAGACATAGCTCTCTGGCTTCTAATGGAGAGGTACTCCTCTTGCTGTGGTGAGCTGGAGACAAAGCCATCCCTTCTGTGCACTGATAAGCTTTCACTGGAGCTACTGTGCCTCCTCCTCCACGTTTTGCCTCACACTGCTTTCACGAGGACTGGGCTCCCTCTGTGTGTAATTATGCTGCCCCAGCTCACACCCTCCTTGCAGCAGTGCTGCTAGTTTTGCCTGAAATGAAGGGATTTAAAAATCACCCCCAGCTTACTTCTGGCCTCAGGTTGATGTGCCAGATGATGTCATTCTTCTAGAGAGCAAAGCCACCCCCCTGCTGTTAATGAGAGGCAACTGGAGTCTCCGACTCCCTAAAAGGGGGTTGGAGTCAGGTGGGGGTCGGTCTGTTCTCCCTGGACACTGCAGACAGGACAAGGGGTCACAGTCTTCAGCTCCATCCATCGGGGGAGGTTTAGACTTGACCTTAGGAGAAGGTTTTTCCCTGACAGAGTGATCTGGGTTTGGAACGGGCTGCTCAAGGAGGGGGTTGAGTCGCCGTCCCTGGAGGTGTTCAGGGTCAGGCTGGATCTGGTGCTGAGTGGCATGAGCTAGATGGCAGCTGTTAGGGTTACTGGGTTGGTTTTAGGTTGGACTGGATGATCTTCAGGTCTTTTCCAGCCTCATCAGTACTGTGAGACTGTGATTCAAGTGCCAGGCTTTGGGGAAATGCAGTAAAGGTTTTCTCCTAGGCAGAAGTCACTCTGTTCTGCAGCACCACAGCCTTGCACTGTTGAGCACTGACCGTATGGAAGGACGAGCAGCTGTTTCCTGTTCCAGTGTGTCATCATAGGACCCCAACCTTGATTTAATTGAGAGCACAAATCACCTCCAAATGAATGTCCTGGCTGATCAGAACAATAGGAGTTGTGATCTGACTACACACCACGCTTGTTGTATTGCCTTTGACTGCTGCCTGGGTCTTACAAACCTTGTAAAGAAGGAGAACCTTGCTGTCAAGTCAAGCGATGCAACAACCCTTACACATCCTTCCCCCTCTGGATTGTCACTGAGCTCTTCCAGCACATGTCATCCTTAAAGCTAACAGTGTTGATGTTAGAGTATCACAGTCTCACAGTACTGATGAGGCTGGAAAAGACCTTCAGGATCATCCAGTCCAACCTAAACCCAACCCAGTAACCCTAACAGCTGACACCTAGCTCATGCCACTCAACACTGCACACATGCTGACACTGAACTTGTATCACAGTCTCACAGTACTGATGAGGCTGGAAAAGACCTTCAAGAGCATCCAACCTAAACCAACCCAGTGACCCTAACAGCTGACACCTAGCTCATGCCACTCAGCATGTTGTGGAGGAATTTCCATGTCAATTCGTGTCAAACACTGCACAGATAGTTGGTGAATAACCTGTCAGCTTTCTCCCTAGGTTTTCTTGCCTTACCCAAGACCTGCTCTTGGTTCGTGTCAGCTCGCTTCCCAGACACCCTTTAACTTCCCCTGCCCCTATCACTCAGGGCTTTTCATTCCCACTCAGTCTCATGAGCTTCTCACTGCGTTAGTTTAAAGCAATTCAAGCTGCCTGTGCTTTCTGGCTGCTTGTTAGCTCCTGTGTTTCTGATGTTGGTTGTTTCCCTTCCTTCTTTCCCCTCTCTGGGGAGCTCAGTCCTTCATTATTTGCATAATCTCATTTTATTCAGATGAGACCTCCTATTCAGAGAGGCGTGGGCAGCCGTCCCGATCAGAGGCAGACACTTAGCCTGCAGTCACGCTGTCCTCGCCAAGACCTATACGGAATATCACCGCACGAGCAAGCGGGGAGCTGATGCTCTCAAGCAGACCGTGTCAGGTTCACGTCTCCTCTGTTCTTCTTTCTCTCTTACACCAAAAACTCTGCTGTCTTGAATCTCTTGTAAGCATTTGCTAATTGCTTATTGTTCAGCTGGCTGGTCCTCGGTCTGGGATGCTGCTGCTGTCTGGTACCCTTTGGTAGCAGGACTGTCTCTGAGTCCTTCAAGCACATGCTTGAAGCACATGTGCTTGAAGAGCACGCTTGTTCTTTTGCTTCTTGGGGCTAGTGAGAGCTACAGAGTGACCTTCTACACTGAAAGGAAAGCACTGGGTCGCTAGCCCTCCCAAAGGGCTCTGCTAAGCTTTAGATGGAGCAACCACATCAGACACAGAGACAGAAGTACATTAAAAGCTGGGAAAGAGGGTGCTTTGGATGGCACTTACAGGAGGGTTGTTTTCTTAGTGTGAGCAAACGTGTTCAGCTGGCTCCAGTCCTTTCCACCTTGCATAAATACCTGCAGTGTCTTCACCAGCCGAGGGAAAGGAACCCAGTCTCTGCTCTCTTCGTGCCAGAGGGTATCGCTGCAGCTGAAGAAGCGCCTCACCAAGGGCACTCCAAGGTGCAGAAAGCAGTTGAAGGAGACTCGGGGATGTTGCTGTCAATGCAGATGTTAAGCTGCAGTTCCACAACAGTCTAGGGAGGGTTAAATTCAGCCTCATGCTGCCCACTCTATTCTGCCAACTCTACTTGGCTTTCCTAGTCCCTCCCTTGACCCAGACACTCCCTCTGTACTGGGCAGCCACACGGTTCCTGGGACCCAGCCGGGTGAAGAGCAGCTCCACGCCTGGATTTCGATTTGATCAGCCTGAATCAGCTCTCTGTTCGTTTGGACATGAGGACTGGTAGGAGCAAAGGTAGGCTTGACGTCATCCAGCTCGAGCTACTCTGAACCTGGACTGTGCAAGTACTAGTAAAACCGTACCTACCCAGGAGTAGTTCCAGACACTAGGATGGGATTGTCTAGGCTATGAAACTTTTAAAATGCCCCCTGGCAAAATGCCCCCTGGCAAGCATCTGACCCCTTCCAACGAACACTCTGGGCACGATTTGGTGGCTAGAACGGTCCCGATAGGCAGTGTGCAAGCCTAAACTCAGGTTGCCTTGTGCCAGCTGGCCTAAATGCCCAAGGAATGTTTCCAGGGGTGTTGAGTTTAGCTAGTATGGACTCATCCCTACTGCCACACCTTGCCCCGCGACTGCAGCTGCTACCAGTCTGAAGGGAGGTCTGTTCCTGCCGGCTCTCTTGGCGAGAGCAACGCCGTTCGTCCGAGCTGCCTTCGGTAGGGGTTCTGGCTCTATTGAAGCAGGACACGTATTTCAAAGCCAGCTGCACAACTGATGGAGTTATAATCCTACGCTGTGCTCTGTAAACTCTTCACGGTAAGAAAGGGCTTGTCCCGACCAAACCACTTCCAAAACAAACAGCAGAGAGTAAGAGGTGGAAAGACCTGAAATCTACAGCCGAGACTTTCTATTTCCATTGAAGAGGCTGTTAACAAAGTCTGTGTTTTCCCTTCATTCCAGGGTAGGGGTGGGGTGGGTAGGGGGAAAGACAGCAATAGCTTGCTATAGGGGTGCATCTGAGCTGTACATTACACAGACCTACGGCTGACACCCCTTCTTTTCCCAAGGGAATGTAGGTATTCCCTCTTCTACGTGCTAAAATAATCCCTCACAATCCATTTGGTTTTCAGTTTGCCATGGGAATAAATGTGCTCTGTGTCTTGAACCGCCGGGGCAGAGTCCTCAGTTACAAGAAGCGATTTCTTTTTGTTCTTCCAGTTGTCCTTACAAGTCTCTCTCTGCGTCGGAGAACCTGAAAGGATGGGATTTTTACCTCACCCCAGGTACAGTCACTTGGCAATCGCAACGAGCCATCTACCCAACTCCCTGCCTCAGGGGACAATTACTTTAGAGAAGCCTTTTCAGAGCTGCCGTGCGCTCGGAAACGGCTACCTTGGCTGGGTTGCTCTAGGACCCAGAGCCGCGGGGACCGACAGCCACCTTCACCTGAATGAAATTTCCCCT
This sequence comes from Upupa epops, assembly GCA_013397515.1. Taxonomy (NCBI): domain Eukaryota; kingdom Metazoa; phylum Chordata; class Aves; order Bucerotiformes; family Upupidae; genus Upupa; species Upupa epops. Next base: position 553,856 of record VZRI01009855.1, read on the forward strand.
TATGCCTTATAAGGAGCCCAGGGAAACGAGGAAGTGATAACCACGTTCACGTTACTTTACGCACGGCTTGGCCTTTTTACCTGCCCAGGTAGCTGTCGCCTTTATTTATGGGCTGTTCCGGTAGGGTTGAAGTTTCCTCGGCGTCTGGCGCGGGTCAAGCCGTCCCCGTCGGGACCGCGTGATTTTTACCACCCTCTGCCTTCGCACGGACTCTAATTAACGGGCTAATATTGTTTTTGTCACGCAGCCAGCGCTGAAAACGAATGGGGATTGAGTTGCTCTGCCTCTGTCTCCTATTTCTGCACAGAAGTAGCTATGTGCAAGGTAAGGCTCAGGAGCAGGGAGATGCGTGCCGGAACAGTTCCGCCTTGCCTTTTGCCTGCAGTCAGTGCTAAATAGCTTTCTGTGGTCCGTGCTGTAGTAATTTCTTGGTGCTTAATGACTTCTGTTGACAGGCTGCAGTGGGACTGCCCTCAGTATTAACCCAAGCCTTATCTAGCCGCTGCATAGCACAAGAGAGGTGAAACGCAGGGCGTTTGAGCAGCTTTAGCTCTGCTAACCTCTGAGGAGCTCGATTCCACCCGTGAGATCGAGTGCTTCTTGCAAATCAGTATCGGGGGTCTACAGAGAGTTCAGAAATGTCAAGTGAACATCAGTTTGTTGTTTTAATTTGTTTTAATGAGGCAAATAACTTAGCTGCTCGGCACCAGAAACACAGGCACGGCTTTATCGGGTGTGCTGGGGAGACCACGTACCGTGTTCTGAGTGCATGTCGTCCGCAGAGCATGCGAAAGCGAGATGGCAATTGATAGCCATCCTGGGGTGTCATGGTATCAGAGAGTTAATCTCCTACCAATTAAAATGCTATCAGGAAAGGATTTAATGAGTACTCCTAGGTCTGGCTGAATGTTTTCCCCCCCTCTTCCCCGTTCTCTTAACGACACTGAATGATTAACCAGCTCATTAATAAGTCTTTCATCTCCTGTGATTTACGTCTAGGGGGCTGTTCTCAGGAGAGTGCAGTGACTTGTGAAGACTGTTTGCTTTCCGGACCGCGCTGTGCTTGGTGTTTTCAAGAGGTAGGGTAAACGATGCCGAGAAACGTGCAGTCAGAGCGAGGGCTTGGTAGTCGTTCTGAGAGATGGAGTATTGCCTTACTCACAGGTTTGTGAGGCATGCAGCACTTAGCTAAGGGGATCAGAGGTGGAATTCCCTCCAGACTTTATGGTTGATTATGCATTGGTTTGTTGGGGGTTTGTTTGAAATTGCTAACCTTCTCTGTCTAAGTCAGAAAGAAAAGGGGTGTTAGAGGGGCTGGGGTCATCAGCCTCAGGGCTGGTTCAGCCACAGCGCTGATGATGAAGCAGCAGACACCAAGTCAAGAGACCAGACTGCATCTTCTCTGTTACAAGCCAAGCCAGACAGTGTAAAGGCAAGGTGCTGCAGTCAGTTTTCATACCCACCTGACTAACCTGCGATTGATGCTAAGGACGATGGTAGATGATACAGGTCTATATGTTTTTATAATGAGCGTGATGTAGGAGTGCTTGGATTCTAAACCATCGGGTTTTAAAAGAAAGTTTTGCTTCTTGTCCATCCGTTGCTGACTTTCTGTGTAACCCCAGGAGAGTCACTCTTCTTTAAACATTCCACCTGTAAAGGATGCTAAGTAGTATCTTCCTAGTTAATACTAAAGGATGCTAAGTAGTGTCTTCCTAGTTAATACTAAAGGATGCTAAGTAGTGTCTTCCTAGTTAATACGAAAGGATGCTAAGTAGTGTCTTCCTAGTTAATACGAAAGGATGCTAAGTAGTGTCTTCCTAGTTAACAGTTAATACGAAAGGATGCTAAGTAGTGTCTTCCTAGTTAACAGTTAATATGAAAGGATGCTAAGTAGTGTCTTCCTAGTTAATACTAAAGGATGCTAAGTAGTGTCTTCCTAGTTAATACGAAAGGATGCTAAGTAGTGTCTTCCTAGTTAATACGAAAGGATGCTAAGTAGTGTCTTCCTAGTTAACAGTTAATACTAAAGGATGCTAAGTAGTGTCTTCCTAGTTAACAGTTAATACTAAAGGATGCTAAGTAGTGTCTTCCTAGTTAACAGTAAATACTTAAAGGATGCTAAGTAGTGTGAATACTCTACTCTTAGTTCATTGGTGTTAGCCAGAAGTAATTGTCAGAGGTAATGGAGAAGTAAGATGTCTTTTTCATAGCTTACAATTTGCTGCTCAAAGTCCTTCTTGCTTTTCTGATACCTAGGATAGGACTGACTAACACAGTGCTTTACAAAGCAACAGGCAATCAGCACTTTTAACAAAAGATAAGTCTCTAAAAATAATGCAGCAGCTGGAAAACCTGTTGCCACGGGGAACAAGACCCCACTCACTTGAGTGTGTTTGCAGTGGGATGTTTGTTCGGACTTCCCCAAAGCAGGCTTTTCTTGAGGCATAATTTCATCACATAATGTTGAGTGCTGATGGGCGTCCTGTTAAACACCCAAACCCTACCCCAAACACCCCACATGAGCCTGAAACTCAACAAAACCCAAGAAACCCCCCCAAAAAAAACCCAACTGTGGAACTGCTACTTCAGAGTAGTAACCATGATGGTTTTCCTTTGCTCATCAGCTCGTTCACCTGCTTTCTAGAGGACAACAAATCCAGAGCATAAGGGGGATGTGCTTTAGTTTCAGAGCACACACAGGTTTGCCTGTAGGGTAAAACCAGGCCTTCTAATTGCATTTGAAAGATGAGTTTGCCTCTCCTCACGTGTTTTGTAGGGCTCCAAAGAGTAGCTAAAGAAGGTGATGCGGATCGTCCTGCGATGGTTTTATAATGGTACATGGTTTTTCTGAGCACTGAAGCCCAGAAGAGCCATTCTATCACAGTCTCACAGTACTGATGAGGCTGGAAAAGACCTTCAAGATCATACAGTCCAACCTAAAACCAACCCAGTAACCCTAAACATAAAGCACTGTTCCCCTTGGGTGTCTCCTGATGGCTCCCACCACAACACAACAGATCCCTGGTAATAATTGCCAGGCACGATGGGTGACACTGTGATTGATGGAAGTGTCCCAGTTCTGGTTTTAATAGGCTCAAGGATAATGTATTTTGCTTTGTGTGGAAAGGTTTTTGGTAGCTGAACTCAATCAATGTTTGTAGCTTAATAGCTTCCTGGTCCCGTGGTGTGGTATGAGCCCATGACCATCAGCCAGGAATTCAACCTTTCTGTGTTGCTTCTGCTGGGCACTGCCCAGGCTTTGGTCTTGTAGGACAGAGCACTTTCCAGTCCAGGAGGCAGCTGACTGATTTTGAGGAGCTAAGCTAGACGTAGCTCTAGCAAATGGTAACAAGGCACAGAGCCTACTAGTGAGAGCTGTGCAGGCGCAGGAGCTACCCTGCAGCAACGCCACGGAAAGAATGCTTATCGAGTGCTTTGAAATGAGTTACTAAGGCTGTCAGTTACCCAACTGACTTGACAGGCTTGAGATGTCTTCCAGATAGGACAAGACCAAGTAGGACGTTGGGCCAGAAGTAACTGAGTAGACGTGGGCACACCAGGCGCCCCGCTGGTGCTGGAGAGGGAGGGAGGCTGCCGTGCTTGCTGGGTGCCAGGCAGAGTAACAAGGACTTGCTGCCTGCTTCAAGAAGGGGTTGCATGAGTGTTGAGAAGAAAGAGTAGATCACAAAACCAGTGAATGCTGGGTACCCCTCTGTCAGTTTGCCACCAAGTCTGTAAAGGTTAACCCTCCACGAGACCTGTTCTGTCATTAAAGGTCATTCCCTCAGCAGTCTCAATCTGTTTAGGAGAGACTGATTAATTGGCATCATAATCCTGCAACAGCAAAACCAAGAGAGGGGGCTTTGTGTTATCACTCCCAGCACTGCGAGGAGCCCAATGCAGTGAGTGGCACGATTCCCAGTCCCCAACAATGGACAGGATACCCAATGGGTGTAGGTTACCTTAATGATGCAACCGTGTGGCGCCATCTGTGAAGGGTGAATCTAGATGTCTGTGCCACCTAGATCTCCCCCTGCACTAGTTTGCACGGGCATGCCTCTCTGTTTCTGGTACTTGACCTTGTGTCAGCCAAGTGCTGGTGGCCGGTCAGTAAACACAGTTCACTCACCCATTCCATCTCCTGTTTGCTTCAGAATTACACAGACTCTGCTGGGATCCATGGGAGGTGTGATACCCCAGAAAACCTTCTGGCTAGAGGATGCCAGTTGAGTTCGATTGAATTTCCCACTTCGGAAGTAGACGTTCACAGCAACAAGCCCCTGACGGGAGCAACGAAGAACGCGTCCGACGTCACACAGATTTCACCTCAAAAAGTGACGCTCAGGCTGCGACCAGGTAAACCACTGGGTTCACAGTGTGCTAGGTGCTCTTCAGTCAGTGTGCTGCTACTGATCCTTCTCAAGCTGAATGCTCTAGAAACTTCTTGGTAGAACAAGCCAACAGGCTGGCTACCAGAGAGCCCAAAATTACCTGCTGACTCATCAAATAAGAACTAGGCTTGACTGAGTTCAAACCCTTTCAGGGTGCTGGGTTACATCACAGAAGTCAGGAGGTAGGATTTTAGTGTTTCTAATCTGGGGGAGAATGGGACCCCCCCAAACCCCTCATCCCTGACCCTGCTTCTGTGCCTCTCTCCCGCAGGGAGAGCACAGGAGGCAGTGCAAAACCTCGTGAGGAGGATTTCCTAGGTACCAGTCGTATTTATGAAAACACTCCCAACTCACTTCAGGGTCCTTGAGATGTGAATTTTTCCTGGTGAAAATCTGGGATAAAGAAATGCAAGGAGCCTCTTGTTAGGTTACACCATCACGTTGGAACAACTCGGCGTAGGCTCTGGTTTAGTTTGCATTCCTGAAGTCCATGATACATTCTCTAAGGGCTTCAGATCTGCATTTCCCAGAGCTGCCTTCTGCTGAAGTGATGGATGTTACAGTCTCACAGTACTGATGAGGCTGGAAAAGACCTTCAAGATCATCCAGTTCAACCTACAACCAACCCAGTGACCCTAACATCTGACATCTAGCTCATGCCACTCAGCACTGCATCCAGCCTGACCCTGAACACCTCCAGGGACGGTGACCCTATCCACTCCGTCGGCAGCCCATTCCAAACTGGATCACTCTGTCAGGGAAAAACCTTCTCCTAAGGTCAGGTCTAAACCTCCCCCGATGGAGCTGAAGACTGTG
>VZRI01009856.1:0-44190 GCA_013397515.1 Upupa epops
AAAAGACTTCAGGGCCCTGGGGACATCACTAGAGGGCTCAGGAGCCCAGGTAGTTTTTGTCTCAATTTCTTTAGTGTCAGGGTAGAATACTGAAAGAGGAAGGAAGATCCACCTGATTAACAGGTGGCTGAGAGGATAGTGCCATTAACAGAACTTTGGGTTTTTTTAGTATGGGGAGTGTTACACTGCACAGGATCTGCAGACAACAGATGGAGTTCATCTGTCTCAAAGGGGGAAAAGAATCTTTGCGGCTGAGCGGCAGAGCGTAAACTAGATCCGAATGGGGAAGGGGATAAAACTGGGCTTGTTAGAGTTGAACCTAGGGGTGACGAGCGCTTGCTGAGGAAGTCATTAGCCTGGCTCAAGTGCATCTACACTAATGCACACAGAATGGGCAACAAACGGGAGGAACTGGAAACCATTGTGCACTACCACAGCTGTGATGTAGTTGCCATTACAGCAGTGTGGTGGGATGAGTGGGGTGCTGCAATAGATGGCTATAAGCTCTACAGTGTTTTGACTGCAAGAAGTCAGTAAGTGCAATAGTAGAGTGAAATGAGGAAGGCCAGTGAGGCAGCTATCCTGTTGGAATCACTAGACCAGCATGAGGAAGTTGAGTTATTCTACAGACAACTTGTTCAAGCTGCTAAATCACAAGCCCTTGTTCTTGTGGGGGGACCTCAACTTACCAGTCATCTGCTAGAAATATAACACAGCAGAGAGGAAATAATCCAGGAGGTTCCTGGAATGTGTGGAAGATAAGTTCCTGACTCAGCTGATGAACAAACCAACTAGGGGGAGGGCTTTCCTGGACTTGTTTACAAACAGGGAAGGGACTGATTGGTGATGTGATGGTCGGAGGTTGTCTTGGACTTAGTGATCATGGAATGATAGAGTTTTCAACATTTGGCCAAGTAAGGAGAGGAGGCAGTAGAACTATTCCCACGGACTTCCAAAGGGCAGACTTCAACCTGTTTAGAACACTGTTTGAAAAAGACCCTTGGGGTACAGTCCTGGAGGACAAAGGGGTCCAGGAAAGCCAGACTTTCTTCAAAAAGGAGCTCTTAAGGGCACGGGAGTAGGCTGTTCTCATGTGTTGTAAGACAAGCTAGTGGAGAAAATGATGGGCCTTGCTGAACGGGTTGCTTCTGCCGTGACTTAGGAGAAAGAGGAGAGTCTGCCACCTTTGGAAGAAGGGGGAAACTACTCAAGAAGATTACATGGATTTAGTTAGTTTGTGTAAAAAGGTTATTATGGGGGCAAAAGTTCAACTAGAACTCAACCTGACCACCACTGCAAAAAGTAATAAAGGTGTTTTTATAAATATATTAACAAAAAAAGAACGAGAGAGAGTCTCCATCCTGTATTGGATGCCAGTGGCATCCTGGCCTGTATCAGGACTAGCGTAACCAGCCGGAGTACGGAGGTGATTGTGCCCCTGTGCTCTGCACTCATGAGGCCACACCTTGAGTACTGTGTCCAGTTTTGGGCACCACAGTATAAGAAGAACATCAAGGTGCTGGAGCAGGTCCAGAGAAGGGTAGTGAGACTGTGGATTGGTCTGGAAAACAGGCTGTATGAGGAATGGTTGAGGGAAGTGGGGTTGTTTAGTCTAGAGAAGAGGAGGTTGAGGGAAGATCTTTTTGCTCTCTACCGCTACCTAAAAGGAGGTTGTAGTGAAGCTGGTGCTGGTCTCTTCTCCTAAATTACTAATAGGTTGAGGATAAATAATTTCAAGCTGCCCTAGAGGAGATTTAGATCAGACATTAGGAAGGAATTCTTTACTGAGAGTGTGGTTAGGCACTGGAATTGGCTGCCCAGAGAGGTAGTGGATTGGCCATCTCTGGAGGTGTTTAAATGGCGAGTAGATAGAGCACTTGAGGCCATGGACTAGTGGTTGGGGAGATGTTGGGATGAGGACTATAAGTGAGATATTGAGGTGCTTCAGTGCGTTCAGAGGAGGGCAACAAAGCTGAAGAAGGGTCTAGAGACTAGATCTTATGAACAGTGATTGAAGGAGCTGGGGCTCTTTAGTTTGAAGAAATGGAGGCTAAGGACAGGCTTAATTGCTCTCTAAAACTACCTGAAAGGATGTTGTGGAGACGCTGGTGGTGGTCTCTTCTAATACGCAATTAGCAATAGAATGAGAGGGAATGGGTTCAAACTATAACAGGGTGGATTTAGACATGGCATTAGGAATTTTTTTTTTTCCAAAGAGTTGTTAGACATTGGAACAGGCTGCCCAAAGAGGTGGTTGAATTACCATTCCTGGATGTGTTTAAAGATTGTTTAGATGTGGTGTTGGAGGGTAGTGGTTTAGGGGTGAACTTGGTAGAGTAGGGTTAATGGTTAGACTCAATGATCCCAAGTATCTTTTCCAACCTACATGATTCTGTGATTCTGTGATTTAATAAAGTCTTGTCAATAGCACCATATAGTTCATCACTTCATTACATGGTCTTTGGTGAAATATCTTATTCAGTCTTCATAAAGTACTGCATGTGAGTCTGACAAGCAGTGGATTCTAAGTTGTTTGCTTAAAAGATTATGTGCTGTATTGAAGTCCTAATCTTGAACAGGAGCTTTTGAAAACAACTGTGTGAGTGAACATTTCAGCAAGAAGTAAAAAAGAAGAGCCCAAATGCTCAGTAAGAGAACAGTAGCGGAGAATATGTTCCCTGTGACTAATTCCAAGGGTATTAAGTGGAGATCTAACACTGAAGTAAAAAAGTCAAATAGAAAAATACATGTGTTTGAGCAAAGTAGTACACTTTTATTTTTGGCCACAAGGAACTTCCAGATTTAAATGCTCAAGTTTCCACTGGAAAACAGCCATTTGTTTAGATGTACTCCATGTACATCTTAGGTGTTTGTAACAAAGAATGGCTGTGCTTATAAGCTGGTTTTCTTAATCGTAGAATCATGGAATGGAAGGGCTTGGAACAGGGCTCTGGAGATTTAGTCCAGTTCCCCTGCCAGAGGAGGTAGTCCTAGAGGAACACTGTATCAATTGCTATCCATGGGAATAATGTAGCCATAGTTTTAATTTTTGTGTTTCCTAGGAAAAATGTGTGGGGAAAAAAATAAACTCCCATGGTATAAGCTTTTTATGAAGATGATAATTCTGTTGTAGATGTCATTTCTTAGTAGATTGTCTTCTGACTCATGCCACTGGTGTCACGTATCACCTTTATATTCTCACTGTTTCTCTAAATAGAAATGTGTCCCAAGATTCTCTAATTGTAATTTAATGCTACATATTAATCTTGGCAGAATTCTGAGTTTTCTCTGGGTGATGGTATATAAGCAGTGTTTTACCTGTGGTCTAAACCTAAGATTTAAGTCTGGCACTTCAGCCACATACTTACATGGATTCCTTAAAATGCAGTATGTATTTCTTCCTAACAAGATCAAATTCACAGTAGGTATGATTTCTCTACTTCAGGGAATCAAGTATCCTGACTGAAAACTTTAGCTTCTTTACAAGAAGCTGTATAGAAGCGTGGAAAAGTCTACACTTCCTATGTTTACTTTAAAATAGCATTGTATAAATCTTTCACAAGAGCACATGTGTAATTATGGCATCATGTGAAAAATATTCTCAGATTGAAAATGGTATGTTTGTTGTGAAATTAGTTGGGAGAAGGAGGAGAGTTATTCTTCCACTGGCAGAGACAGACTTCTAGGAATAGCAAGTCCAGCAGGACATTTTGAAGAAATGGTTGAGTCTGTTACATGAAGAGTAGATTTTAAAAGAGATATTATTTTCTTGTAATGTGAAGTGCTGACAGCTAGTAACCACATATCAAAACACAATTACAGAGTCCCAGAAATGCTGATTTTTATTTTTTTTCCTGTATACTGCTGATATTCACAAGAAAATCTGTGGGATAATTCCTATTTCTGATTAAATTGTTGCTTTGCTTTAAGGAGAAACAAAGGGATTTGGATGTGAAGTACTGCTGTAGTCTTGTATGCATACAATTGTGAATTGTATTTGTTATAATGAAAAATAAAAATATAATAGTAATATAAAAATAATATAAAAATAATTTTGCGCATCTGGGCTATATTAGTTTTTTACCCTAAGGAGGACACTAGACGAGTTATACAACCAAATAAGACCACAGGTAAAGGTCTGTAAGAATAATGCTAGACAAAAGAAAGGCACATTTCCAGAAATAGGCTGGCTGTGGAAAGTACTGGTTTTAGGAGACTCATTATCATTTGCTAAGTTATGTATTTTTTATAGTTTAGGTCTGTACTGGATTTTGCAGGGACAGGATTAACTTTATTCATAGCAGCTTCCATGATGTGGTGCTTTGCATTTGTGTGTTGATAACACATCAGTGCTTTAGCCATTGCTGAACCTTGCCTCCAAGCATCAAGACTGTCTCCCCATTGCTGCTCTGATTCACTGCTCTCCAATTCCTAGTCCTGGTGATTGAGAACAGCAGTACAGCTGAGCGAGAATATGCTGGATGTTTTCTGCTTTTAGCAGTGTATCTCCTCATTTTTCGTGTCGTGATGATCTGATAAGTGACCAGAATTAATCCATTTTGGAAATTGTGTGCTGTGTGCTCTAAAAAGGAGTGAAAAAGCTTAATCACCCTTAGGTTAATTAATACATTACATCCTAGTCTTCATGCTATTCATCTAATGCTCAGGTATTTCTGTGGTTTTTGAGAAGAATATTCTACTGACCTTAGCTGGAAGGCAAGCTTTTGTTTGGACCATCAATCATCAGCTCTCACAAATACTGTTAATTTGCAGAGGGTACTGGGAATTTCACAATTAACAGGTGAGGAAAGTTACTGTTGGGTGAAAACTCTAAGATTTGTGTTTTATTCTGTTACCTGTTAATTTATTTTTTTTTATGGAACTTAATTCTGTCCTGCACACTGCAGCTGGCAGTATGTTGAAACACTAACCTTAGAGATTCTTCTTAGTGTTGCTTTTGATGCAGCCCAGAGTTGGTGAAAAAGCTATGAATTCAGTTCCACACAGCAGCCTGATACATAACTGCCTTTTGAGTCACTTTATGAAAGGGTGCATTTATACAGTGAACTTGTGACCTGTGCATGCACATAGCCTGCTTCCCCTTCCTGTTGCTTGCTGCTGAGGGAAGTCTCTATCAATCTGTCTGGAAGAGACAGAATTAGGTCTGCTTTCACCCTTAGATATATTCACTGTCTATAAAGTAGGACTATTTTTTGGTTTTGGTTTATATTTCTGTATCACAGCCACTGCGTGCTCTAGTTCCTGTGCTGTTTCGTCTGTGTTTGTCCTTGTTGGCCCATTATTCTGTCTATTCACACCTTCCTTTGCAGGACCCTATTTGGGTTCTCTATAGAGCCCTCACTGCAATGGCATTTATAAGCTTTAATTGCATTAATAATCTGACAAATAAGTAATGCATGTCTTACTCTCTCTCATCCCCTTTCTCACAGGGGAAAACCAGCATGTGGATCAGTTTTGAAATTGCTACATGTGGAAATGTTTGTCTTTTCTCAGTCCTGAAATCAAAGTCATGAGAAGAGTGCTCTGACCTTAGAATTTGATATTTAGAAATGTGTTGATCTTGTGGGATTGCATTCTGTGGGGCTGACCTGTCTCCCCAAGGCAGTTCTGTCGTCTGTTTGTATAAAATTGACTTAATTATAAGTGGTTTTATTTAGCCAGGGAAGCAGAACTCCCAGCCTTTCTCCTTTATGCTAGAGCTTAGATTAGATATTGTATACATATATAGTATTTAGATATTCTGAAAATGAAGCCATTATTTGAACTAGAAATAAATACTGTGTAAGAATGGTGTATATAGCAAGAGTGAAAGAAGCACATCTTAAGGGCTGCCAGATGTGTTACTCATGTTGTATGTGGTATACTGGCTTGAACCTTTTTATGTGGCATTGTACTACATCTAGGAGTTAATTCTGTACATGAGGTCATTTCTTATTGGAAATCAAATGCTTGCTTAATGGTTGCATGTTGGTTTGTGTTTAATACTAATAATATCCTATCACATTTCTAAATAATGGACTAGATTCACTGGAAATAATGTATTTTTAATCTCAAATTCTGTTTGTGTATGTCATGTTTGACTGGAGTCTAGTAACACTAACATGCAGAACAGACGACTGTTTCAGACAGTCTGGTTTAATTCTTTCTCAATGTTAAATATTTTGTCCATAAGAGCAATGATTAACAACACTAAGTCTGACTAAGTCTGTTGTTTGTGATAAAATAGTAAAAATAAAACTCTTCTAGTATGATCTCTAAAATAATCCAGCAATTAATGACATTGCAGTCAGATTGTGGCAGCTATGTTCCATTGGCTGAGTTGTGTTTGATACAGATAACCCAGCATTTCACAGGTCCTCCTGTTTTTTTTTAAGTACACAATGTGACTAAAGTGGGACTAGGTATTTAGAAGTGACTTAGAAAACGAGGTATTACTAAGCAGTTGGCAATTTTTTTTCCCCTTTGCTTTATTTCTTCAAGAGAAATTGTGCTTAAGAAAAATGGTTGCAGTGTTGCTTATTTTTGTTTCTCAAAGGTTATATAAACTATGCTGTTAAATCATACTTCTGGAAGCAGAATGTGTGGTGTTCTTGAGCTAGCTGTTCAGAAATACTCCTTCAGAACAGAGTATCTTCAAACCAGCCTTTCATTTCAATCAGGGGTTTGTGGTCTAGCTTGTCTGTGCTCCTCTAGAGACTATTTGTGGCTTTTCATGCAAGGGAAGTAGTTGGGTTAAATACTAAGGCTTTCCTTCTTTTGTTCCTCTCTGGGAAGCAGTAGAAAGGTGAACAACAGCATTTTGAAGTTGTCATCTTCATGTCAGTTTCCTTTATCTGTGGTTTTACTGTCTTTTTCTATAAATAAATTTTCAAGTAATATGGCATCATTAATTTTGCAGGCAGCCTGACTGAAGTTTTCTATTAATCTTAAAACACAAATAATTGAGTAAAATTTTACTTGTCTGGGTTAACAATTGTCTTGGGTTAAAGGGAAAAAAAACAGGGAATCTTGGACAGAATTTATCAGGCAAGAGAAAAGCAGCTCCTAGATACAAAAGCATTTATTGAATCTCCAGCTAAGCACAAAAACAAAGAAAAAAGGCCCCACTAGATGACACAAACAAAATAAACTCCGACAAAGCGCCATTACACACATTCTGAGAAAAGGAAATGGGCAAAGCATTCTGTAGTGGTCTATAGCTTCAGGTCAGGTCCCCTGGGGAGAGGGCCACATTCAGAGTACAGTGCAGCAGCAAGGGGGAACCACCCCTGGAACACTTCAAACCCACTTTTCTGACATTTGGACAAAGATTTAAGAGTTACAAATCTTCAGATTGTCTTAAACGAACAGCTCTGCCATGCTGGAAGGCCAAGTGCCCTTCCAGGCTCCATAGTCCCAGTAACTACCTCCTCCTTCAGCATCTCGAGCTTTCGGCCTTTCTCCCCTCTTTAAGGCTACCTCACCAATACTGGTGTCTCCAGGCGACAGTCAAGGTCGTTGCTCTGCTCACCGTGGGAAAGGATCAAGCTGGATGGTTCCTCTCTGAGCTCGCCTGCTTCAGCATGTGGGCAGGAGAAAAAAACTTCTGCTGGCCTGGCCAGACCTGGCTGGCAGCAGCTAGGACACACTGTCACCGCTTCCCGCTGCCACCCGAGTGTAGCTTCCGGTGTGCGGAATCCCAGTCCCAGCCACATGGCTGCCCCCACAGGGCCTAGGGAGACAGGAAAGGGAAGAGAGTGCATCCCTGTCTCTTTATTGGGGAGCAGCTATAAAGGAACGGCCCTGCACCTCCTCCTCCAGACCAGTCAGACCTGCTCTGGAAACCCAAAACTTTCCTTTCCTTTCCTTTCAGTTCCATGCCATAGCTCCAGCTTGGAGTCATTTTCCTTTATTTACTCAAATGGGGCAGTCTAAACAAAACATGTATATATTATTTTGGGGAATAAAAGGAAAGAACAGATCATAGAATCATAGAATTATTAGAAATTGGAACAGAACTCAAAAGATCATCTAGTCCAATCCCCCTGCCACAGCAAGATCACCTAGAAGAATTTGCACAGGAACAGATCCAGGAGGGTCTTGAATGCCTCCAGAGAAGGAGACTCCACAGCCCTGCTGGGCAGCCTGTTCCAGTGCTCTGTTACCCTCACTGTGAAGAAGTTCCTTCTGATATTTAGATGGAACCTCCTCTGTTCCAGCTTGCACCCATTCCCCCTTGTCCTATCACTAGATGACCTTGAGAAGAGCCTGGCTCCATCCACCTGACACTCACCCCAAGCTCTAGAGATCCAGCTCCCTCAGCCTTTCCTCATAAGGGAGGTGTTCTACTTCATCATCTTTGTTGCTCTGTGCTGCACACTCTCCAGCATCTCTCTGATCTTATTGAACTGTGGGGCACAGAACTGGACACAATACTCCAGATGCGGTCTCACCAGGGCAGAGTGGATGGGGAGAAGAACCTCCCTTGACCTGCTTAACCACCCCCCTTCTGATCCCCCCCAGGATGCTGTTGGCCTGCTTGGCCACAAGAGCACATTGCTGGCTCAGTCATCCTGCTGTCCACTAGGACCTCCAGGTCCCTTTCTCCTACACTGCTCTCCAACAGGTCAGTCCCCAACCTGTACTGGTACCAGGGGTTGTTCTTCCCAGATGCAAGAACAGTCTTGACTCTACACTTAGTCTTGTACCTCATTAAGGTTCTCTCTGCCCAGCTCTCTAGCCTGTCCAATTCTCACTGAATGGCAGCACAGTCTGCTGGAGTGTCAGCGACACCACCCAGCTTTGTGTCATCAGCAAACTTGCTGACAGTGCTCCCCAATGCCTCATCCAAGTCAGTAATGAATAGATTGAAGAGGACTGGTCCCAGTACTGATCCTTGGGGGACCCCACTAGATCCAGGCCTCCAACTAGACTCTGTCCCATTACCCACTACTGTCTGGCTTCTGTCCTGCAGCCAGTTCACAATCCACCTCACTACCCAGTCATCCAGTCCACACTGCATCAGTTTGGCTGTGTGGATGCTATGTGAGACTGTGTCAGATGACTTTCTGAAGTCAAGATAGACCACATCCACTGCTCTGCCATCATCTATCCCCCTGGTTATGCCCTCATAAAAGGCTATCAGGTTGATAAAGCATGACTTCCCCTTGGTGAAGCCATACTGACTGTCCCTAATGATACAAAAAATCTATTTTTAACTAACTTAGAACAACAATGTAGGGGAGTTTTCAGACAATGCAAGTAAAAGAGCTGTCTCTTCGATCTCTAAGTTTTGGTAGTTTGACTTCTTTTTTATTTTTGTTTGATTTTGTTGTTTTTTTCACTGCAGACAGCTAATGAAAAATGCTGAATTGTCCACTATAGATTTGTCCTAAGACGCTATTCATGAAAACGTTCATTACAATAAGAGAAGTTGGTGACTGAAAAATTCATGCTCCTAATCAAAAGTATAGCAATATTTACAAATTAAAATAAAACAAATATTTAACTTTGGCATTTTAGTAACTGCTAGGGAAGAGGAAATTATGAAATACTTGGTTTTCAAGCTTTATGTTAGTGAGATACAGAAATATTTCCAGGTATCCAGTCAAGTAAACTGTACAAATTAAAAGGATACAGCATTGTACTTAAATTGAAACTATATTACACTTCAATAAAGTTTTACAGAAGCAGTGTGTGCTTGTCCCAGAGTCGATGTATGACTTTAGCTGCTGCCATGTAGATCAAGATTAACGACATATCCTAAAGCAATGTGCAATAATGTTATTAATTCCAATAGAGAGTCAAATGTTTTTCTTTTTTAAGAAAAAAGGGTGATAGACAGAAAGTTAGGACAATTACCTAAACTACGACATTACTGAGGTTAATGCTGACTGCAAATGGGAAATGAATTATGTATTATGAAGTTCAGTGCTTCACTCAAAACTGTGCAGTAATTTTCTATTTTCAGATATAGTCTTTTGTTCGGCATTTTAACCTTTTATGTATCCTGTCTTAGCTCTATTAAAGCAGCTGTCAGGTGAAATGATGTAACAGAATTTTTCTACCTAAACCTCACTTGTCAATATCTTACTCAATAAGAGAAAATCTGTAATAAGAAAACACAAGGTAGAAACTATGAAAACATTTTATCTTGGGATAAATTGTTCCCCTGTCTTGCTGGAATAGCTGATTAAAAACAAAGCAGAAAAAGCATTTAAGACAGAGCAATAGAGCAATTTGTTCAATTCTTCAGATACAAGTCATTTAACATAACTGTAGAAACAACTGCTTGGACAATTCCAATTATTTTTATGTTTTATTATGTAATAGCAGCCTCTTGGATATTTTTTTCCCTGCAGCCATACCCTATCAGAGACTGTGTTGATTTAGCTTATACCTGGTGCTTCTGTTTGATCTTAAAGTAATTTTGGTGTTATTGTTTCTTCTGCTGGCTGTTGCTTTTGTAACCGAATTTCATGTGTAAGAAATTTAAAATATCTTCAGAAAAAAATCAACAGTTTCTAAACGAACAGGCAGATACTAACATTCAGTATAAATACTGCTGGTATCTTGGGAAACTGTGTAGTTGAATTTTGTGATGGGTGGCTATTTGTCCTTAAAGCAAATGCATAAATGAAATCAAATTTGTTTATTGCATTTTTCTGGTTTTGAATATTATGATAATTCTAACCACTGATTGTAGTACCTCTGTGAGTAGAGTTATGCAAATTCTTGTTATGCAGGGTTTGTTCTAATAGAAGCTGTACATTGCTTAGCCAAATTCTAATAACATCTTTAGTAGATGATCTTTTGAGGTCCCTTCTAGCCTGCAACATTCTGTGATTATGTGATTTTCTGAAACAGTAATAGGAACAGCAGGTAATAATATTTCAAGGTTGTGTACTAGAAACACCTGATTAATAATTCAGAGCTAACAGCTTAACTCTCAATTCTTTCTTATTAAATCTCTTCTAGGGGGCATGGTTGACAGAAAATACACCTGGGATTTCACTTATGCCATATCTTTAACTATCCCTGTGTTTTGAACAACATCTTGTCCGTACAAGATTCACTAAATTTCCAAAATAATGATGTTGAAGTAGCAGTGGCATGTGCTGCTTTCCTAGTCCAAGTGTTTCAGTTTTCAACCATTAAATTTCACCATTGCATTTTCAAAACATACCACGTTGTTTCTATTTAAAAAACCAAACAGAACTCCTTAACGCAAAGACGTGTTCGTCTTAAGCTCCAGTTTTGAAATACTCTTACTTTCCAGCCTTTTGCAGATTTTATATTCCAAATGTATTTTTGTTCATAAAGCAACAGACCATGTTTACACGGAATGTCCTGCATGTCTATATGTGTGCAGTTCAGATTGTTATCGGAGGTCCTTATTGCCTGGGTGTGGAAGAAGGCCTGACTTAGAAATAAAATCCACTAGTGGCAATTTCTTTGAAATTGTGAGTACCTATTAACAAACTGTTGAGCTATGGATCTGTATTCCCTTTATAATTATCTTTTCGGTTTTGGCTGGCTTCTTTGCCATGAATTAGTTTATTCTGATTTCACTGTAGAAATTTTTCTGCTTTTCACTAATTTCACTAAAAATTGAAAGCTTCCTGTATCCATTTAAAAATGGTTGTGAAAGCTGATCCTGAACAAAGCACTGTTGTCACCTAACGCTACATACAGCTTCAGCAGTGGTGAGACAAAGAAAATTGAGGTATCCTTGACCTTGAGGGATATGACAGTATAGGTTTATTTTCTGAGATGTTTTGGTGTTACATCTCAACTGTACATTTTATCTTTTGCTTTGTGTAGATCAGACATGAGGCAGTTGGGATCTAAAAGTCCAATACATACGGTGCAAGCATCAGTATTTAATGAGTCTGTTTTATGGAAGGATGGATTTTACTTATCAAGTGAATATTTATTTACTGTAAATCTTTTCCTGCTTCGGTGTGTGAGGAAAACTGTTCCCTATGTGTTATCCTCATTCCTTTTACATTTTTTCTTGCCTCTCGTTCCATCAAACGTATAGCACAGTGATTTTTTTTTTTTGCTACAGGGATTGTGGCAGTTGCTACAAAGGTGAAGCAGAGCTCACCTTTTCTCCCTTAAATGTAAGTTCTTTATGGAAGCATAGTTTGGATCCCTTAGAGGCGCTGGAGATGGGCAACAGCTAAAAGCAGGATGGTGATCAAAATGCAACTGTGTCTGTAGAAGGACATTGACACCCTGGTTTTTGGAGTCTTTTCTTTTGTTCATGTGCTGTTATCTCCCAGTTTTGCAAACCACTGGAGATTTACTTGGTGTACATAGCATGTTCTCTGTAGCATAATCTCTTTCTTACAATCACTGAAAATTATTTAGAATGAATTCGGTATTAGAAGAATCTGGGAACAACTTAACGTGTCTTGTGCATTCCAGTTTGAATTCTTGTGGCTACTGTTACAGCTGCATAAACCACTCATAAATTGCAAGCAAAAACAAAGCTACCTTGATTTGGGAGATAAAACACACTTAATTTACCCACATAAAAATCAACATAAAGAATTCACCCCACAAAAAAAAACCCCACATAAAGATATACAGAGATTAATCGTGTTTTTATAGAACTGAGTCAAGCTGCAGTCTCCAGCCACCCAAGGGAGGAGAATTATAGTCATTCCTGCTTCTTGTGGAAACATGGTGTCCATCAAGTTCATGCACAGGTCTGTCAGCATTAGCAGCATTTTAAAGTCCAGTTCTCTGTTCCATGGGTTTCCATGCCAGTTTTCAATTTCCAAAATGCTGATTCCTACAGCCATAAACAAGTCAGCAATACACAGTGTCAGCAACCCACAGAATTCAGACAAAACCTTCCTTCTGCTGATCATTGAGGTGCCACTATCTCTACTAACCACATTCCCAAGGCAGGATGGCCACCATGCCTTGCTTAGTGCCTTGTGTCCTCTCTGAACATGGATGAACAGTGAAGTGAAGAAGGAGGAGTTGGAAACCCAAAACAGAAATCTGCAAACCCCTTGTATTTGCCTAAATCTTTATTTGTCTGCAGAGGCACAGAATCTTGGCTTGCAATTTGGAAGACAAATATCACAAAAAAAATCCTGAACTGCGACACCATAGTTGTGAACTTGTCTATTCCTGAACACGTGACATACAGGAGAAAAACTGACTCAGATTTTTCCCCCCTTATATATGTGGCTAAACTACAAGTTTGAAAGATATTTGGAAAAACAAACAAACAACAAAAAAGAAGTAAGAACTTTCCATTAAAAAAAATAGGAGTTGAAGATTATTTTAGGCATCAAGATGAAGACATTGTGAGATCATAACCTTTTATCTCATTAAAACCAGTGTTGCTTTTAAAATATCACTCTGACATATAGCCTCTGAAGGGCTTCACAGGTGTGACTCTTGGGGAAAGGTCAAACACAAATAATTTCTACTTTAAAGTATCTAATCAGGTGGCCCCAGATCCCCAGCTGAGTTTTATTGATAATAGTTGGTCAATATTGACAGTACCTGTATATCCCATTTAATAGTGTGTAATTAAATGAACATTATGCTGAAGTGATGGATGCTTTTCTTTATCTCCTTTATCAAAATTTCGTCTTAATTCCCAGCAAAGCTTATGCCAGATCATTTCACTATTGCTAAGAAAACACTTGGAACACAAAATGGTCCAATAGATTAGTAACATGTATTGGCAGGTAGTTCAGCAGGGTAGTGCAGGGAAGGCTTCGGAGTTAAGGGTGTAATGCATTCAGGTGAGCTCTTGGGGCTTCTCTGGAAATTCACCTTGTGTTTGTCGCTGTGTCCTCACGTAAACTACATTTAATGAATGATAGGGAAGGGGAAGCCGTGGGAAAACGTGTTTCTAGAAGTACTGGAGGAGGTTTATCTGACAGTGCAGGTTGCTGGACACCTATGCACACTTTCTAAGGATCTGAAAGAATCTGAAAATGCAACAGAGATAACAGCAGTAGAGCTTAAGGATTTTTTTTTGTTTCATGCTTTTTTGTTGAGTTGTTTTTGACAGATAACTTTAGAAAGAGAAGCTGAATATGACTTCTTACCACAGATTACTTGTGGTAAGTCTTACTTGTCAAGGTTTGTTTTTATTTACAGAACTTGCCCTGCAGATGTTGTTCTTTTTTAAGTCCGTATTACAGTTTTAAGAAAGTCAAAGAATTTGAGTACCAAATGAATGCTTCATTAACAGTCTTTACTGATTTTGGTAATTAGAGATGATGTTTTTGGATACCGTCAGTACAGCTATAATCTCTTTGTGTCAGTGTTTGTTAGAACAAGCAATGTGTAATTGAAACAGGTATGTACTGGTTGTGGAAGTATTTTTGGTGCTTAGGTTTTAAAATACATGTATTAAAAACATGAAGACATTAAACGTGAATACTCAGAATTACAAAAAACAAGTCTAGCTGGATTCTGAACAGTTTAGATTTTTATAGTTTTTCATATATGAGCTTGTGTTGAATGCCTAATGAATGCTATGTAAGCACACTGTTAAAGGAAACATTTCAAACCTATGGAAGAAGACAAAAGTGAGACAAGGAAAACTGTCTCATACCAGTAAATGTTTTTTTCAAGCAACTGCAACTTGGGATAAATTGTTTTTTGTAGATTAAAAGAATCCCAGAAAGTCTCACATCAGGTATGCATGAGGCAGGGTATGGGATTTCTCTAAACTAATTTTTAATTTCACATGCTCTGGTAGTTTGTGGTATATGTCTTGTGAGGGATAAAAGAATGCAGTACTTGATTGGAAGAGTTTGGTTGGCTAGAGTTTAAGACAATCCTTGGTAACTGCGTACAATAAAAAAAACCCCAGTTTTGCTCTTTAATCTGCATGTGCATATTAATTTACCACCTATCAGATACCATACTTTTATCTTCTAGTATGAAGAGTTTGATTCCCTTTGGTGCTTCATGTATGTGTGGATTTATTTACGTGGCTGTTAATAGAAAGTACAATTCTGTTGTTCTAACCCTATAATTATTAAGCTCAGTAGACACTAAGACATTATTTCCAAAGACATTATATTACATCAGATCCATCATCCACTTTCTTCCCTCCTTATAGCAGTTATTATTATTTGTTGTGGGACTGCTGCATCACACAGTGGTCCTTGGTCCAGGTATTTTTGGTTTGTTCTTATAACATGATAGTGAAACAAATGGCTGCAGAGGTTCTGATGAGCAAAACAGTGAAAACAGTGCTGGCCAATTTGATAGAGGTGTGCTGGCTAACCCACACAGTGCTTACTGCTTCTTTTTAGGCACTATTTCTAAAATGAGTAAGATTGTTAGATAGCCTTGAGGTTCAATTGGAAGAATAAACAGGTAGCATGGAAGGTTTCACACAGGTGGCTTTAGGGAAACTTAAATGGGGAATAGAGTTTGGCACTAGTGATAGATCTCATTTGAGAGAGTGACAAGGTGGCCACAATATTATGGTTGGAAGTGGCAGATTGTTTAGGTTTTTTTAAGGAATTTTACATTTAAAGCTTGTGGTTGCCCATTATAGTGAACAGCATATCAAAAATAAAAATAATTATACTAATTGCTAAGACAGGTAGATTTATTGTTGTAAATACTTAAGTTCTGCCTTACGGTGCAAAAATGACGTAGAAGCTTATTAAAAATGTTATCTTTTCATCTTCACAAGCCATTTCTCAATTACAAGTTCTGTATTTTTTTTTGTCTGAAAATACTTGCAAGATTGTATTTCTCTGTGTTTTGAACAATCTGTGAAGGGGAAGAAGAGTGCTGACATCAGATTCTGCTTGTAATAGAGAGAGGAGAAACCTAGCAAAAAGAAAGCAGATTTGCCCTCATAGGTTATCAGAAGGACTTGTTTTTCTCAGTGGATTTAGACAATTATGTTAAACAGGTTTCCTCATCTTTCTCTGAGCTTTCCTTGTCTCCATGCTCAGTTTTTGAGTGTATCACCTGAAATGAGATGCCAGGGTTCATAATAAGCAGTGGATTGGTTTCCAGCTGATATAATTGTGTCGTAGAAGCACTGTTCTGCTTGCCTTTTTCTCTTCTGAGGTTTTATTATTCTGTTACTAGTCTCCTAAGCAACCTTGAAAGAACTACTGATGCTGTTTATAAAATGAATGAATGAGTTTGCAATGTTTAGAGAGCTTCAGAAAAATGTCATGTGGAGTGGAAAAGGGATGCCCTGTAACATTTCTTAGGGCTCAGTGAGCAGCCAAGGCTTGAAAAATAAAAAAAAAAAAAAAAGAAAAACGAAAATCGGTTTAAAATCATTATGAATTCATAGTAAAATTCAAGTGTGCCTCGAGGTTCAAACATTGGGAGCATGTTTTACTGTGCTGTGTGCTCTAGGTAGTGTTTATACGTTTAGCTTCTAATTGAATAGAGCCATTCTCTAGTAAAAGTGAAGTATATTTGTCCCAGTATACTCAACATTTGAGATTGCAGCAGTTGAATCAGCTGTGTCTTTTAGAAAATACTTAAACTACAGTTGGCATCCCTGGCACATGGTTTTCTTCTTTTTGCCCAGACATAGCCACTGTCCAGTCCTTGAAGTAACTGGGACATCCATAGGACACATGGTCCTTTTTAGCATTTTAAACAAGCAGACTCTATTTATTGTGTGTTCTAAACTTTTACTTTGCTATGTAGGTTTTTAACTACAGAAGTTGGTAGTCAATTACATATGAACTTGAGGCATAATTACTAATGCAGACCAGTTGACTTTATTTGTGATTTAAGATATTTTGAAAGCAAAGCTTGTCCTAATCTGTGGATAATCAATATTTCATTATTTGAAGATTTCAGGGCATAGGCAGTGTCATGTCTAATCCTGTAACACTTCTGTTACAGGATTTTCTTTGAAATTGTCAATGTTCAACACTTAAAATGCTAAGCTATTTATCAATTCTGTATAATAAGAGTATCAGAAATTCAGTTACAGAAATAAGCAATTTACAACATTCCTTCCATTTTGTTTTCTGAGATAGTCTCAGTTTTGAAGTAAGCTTGATTCTAACATTTGTAGTTGAGGAATGATTTTGTAAGTTTTGTTTGATTTGTTGAAAGTTATTGGTATAATACTTTTTGTTCAACATTAATAAAGGTGAAAGTTTAAAAAATGAATATATTTAGTCTTAGTGAAGTGCTAGTTATTATTAATTTGGTTAGGGAGGTTTCCTTGAATTTTTATAGCGTATGGGATACTTTAAAAGATACCAGTAGGATGAATTCCAATGTCACAGAGAAATAACCTTCACAGAAAGTTTGGAATTCTGTTGTGCTTAACACCTCTCAGAAATGGAAACAAATACTTCAGTTCTGAACACAGGAATCAATTATTAAAAAACCCAAAATTCTTCTGGTGGAAGTTTATAGGACTTATTTTTTAATGTGTTGCAATTATTTTCTCAGGCTGATCCAAAAGAGTTGATTCAGATGGTCACGAAGCATGTTGCTCAGTATGGTTATACAGACTGGCCTGAAGAAATAGCAACTTTGATAAAGCAGCTGCATTACTACAACGAACGACTATTGGATTTCACTCAAGCTCAGATTCTGCAAGGACTTGGCAAGGGAGTGGATGTACAGAGATTCACAGCAGATGGACAGTACAAGAAAGAAACAATACTAGGATTGGCAGAGTAAGTTACATCTATGTTGTTTTCATTGCTTTAGTATAAACTTACTTTTGGCTTTAAATCAGGAAAATAAATCGGAAGTAGTACTGACCTTTATAAGGAGTAAGTTACCAGTTGCTTTAGATATTTACATTGTAATACTGTGCTACAGTTGGAGCATTTTCTATTCAACTTAATTCAGCTTATCCACTGAAATGTTGCTCAAATAAATGGATCAATAATTTATAATGAAATCTAGTATTAGGAGTTAATAAGCACAGTTATGAAGTTAATCAGGGTTGACTTTTATCACAGCATAAGTGGAAGTCTAATCTCTTCCTTTCATGCCTTGTAATCCTACTTTAGCAATCTATTAGGGTATGGCCAAGTATCAACATTAGTAATTAGCTGTAGTTTTTGTCAGAAAAGTTAATTATTTTATTATAGTAATTAGTTACAGCTACCATAGATTACAATATTTTCCTCTTGTAGTCACTTCCAAGTACTGAAGCCTACGCTATATATGCTTTGATAATTAGAATGCTTTTGTTTCACTTTTTGGTTACCCAGAAGGGAAAAAAATATACAGGAATGTACTGTCTGTTCATTTAAAAAGTATCTTCAGTAGCTGCATGAAAATACTTTATCTATGACTTGTTCACAGCTTATGCATGTACTCTATGCATTTTGAAGCCAACCACAGTTGACTGGTGTGTTAAAGGAAGAGTTCTGTGCCAAAAGTAGCGTTCAGATTTTCAGCTTTTAGATTTTACTCGAATTTTAGACTATGCTGTGCATAAAGCTCTTGAAGAGCATGTTTAGGTGTTAATAGTATTTCACCAATGTAGCTACTCATAATCCTAATAGAAATGTTTGAGTAAAGAAACATTGAGTAAAGAAACATCTATTTCAATAGAAAATTTTCTATTGAGAAATAGAAATGTTTGAGTATGAAATGCTGGATAAGAATAGTGGCTAACTAGTCAGCTGCTGCTTTGCATCTGTAAGATCTGTTTCCATCTACTTAGATTTTGGCATTGCATTCATAAAATATGCTTACAAGCTGTTTTTAATGTGTACCTGTTTTGTATATAGTGCTCATTGAGCTCATACTATGTCAGTAGTATGTCACTAGGTAAATACTATTTGATGATTATCTACAGTAAAGTAACTTCAGTATAAAAATCCTTGTTATTATAGATATTTGTTTTGCGTGCAGCATGCTTGCTTTTACGTTTTCATTCAAGAGACCTTTATCTTTATAAAAGATATTGTTTAAAGTAATTATGACGAGAAAGTTCCTTACAGTGAGTAGTGTTGGAAATACAATATGAAAAGGTTAGAATCACAGAATGGTTTAGGTTGAATGGGACCTTAAAGATCAATTAATTCCAACTCCCCTGCCATGTGCAAGGACAGTTCTTGCTAGACCAGGTTGCTCAAAGCCACATCCAATCTGGCCTTGATAGTAGTTAGTATAGTCAGTAGTAATAAATCTTCGTAGCATGTAGATAAGTATGGTAGTTCAGTATTAGGCAGTTGCAAAGCCAGTTGTTCAGTTTGCAGCTTCCTTGCTTTAACCTTCGTTGATTCTTAATCTGTGTTTTCTAAAGAAAACTCTGCAAATTCAGTATAATGGTGTAGCATATATTTTCTGATTTTTAAATTATGATGGAGTGCCTCTTGTTTTTACTCTTTTATGAAGTGCTATTTGCAGGAATCACCTGGAAGTCATGATACTGTGTTAACAAGTATTCCAGCTTCATACTGGAATAAACAATTTACTAAAACTGTTTAACAGTTGTCAATTTTCTTCTCCGTATGTGGTATATATTCATTAGACCTTATTGTAATATTTGTCATATATGTAAAGGTCTGGGTGCCTTGCAGAATTAATTTTAGTTCTCAATCAGTTACCAATTTCAAGTGGACAAGACAGAGGCCAGAATGTATCTGGAAAAGAATTAGGGAAACTACAGCAAGACTGAATAGAGATTCTTGAGTAATTAGGTGAAGGCCCATGTAGCTTGGGGCCAATTATCTTCTACAAGGTTTCAAAATTACTCTTTTATTGAAACCAACTTTTGGCTGGCTTTTTTTTCATAGTTATGAGCTCTCAGATCTTCAGCCTTTCACTGCTTCTCGCAACACATTGAAATGAAGTTGATTCTAATGATTTAATATGGGTTTCTTTTTTGTGTCACTGATCTGAAATGCTTACTTTAGATCTTTAGAAGAATTGTACAGTTGTTCAACACATTAACTCGTGCTAATAGAGTTCTGTATTTGGTATAGATGAAATAGATCCCTTTCCAGAAGACTAAAATCAAGTCCTGTGTGTAACCGCTTCCTGTGTACTTCAGCCTGTGTCAGTGACATTAGCATCTGAACCACCATGTATGCTTTTGCTGTCCTGCCAGTCAAGACACAGCCTCTTCTCTCTCATGCATTTCTCTTTTAGAACTTAACAAACAGCCAGAGCCTTCCCTCTCATTTTCCTGCTTCAAACATCACAAAGCCAAAAGCACTTGGCTTAACTTTTCGTTTCACTTCTCCAAGTTGGACTTTATTTTTTTTAAACAATTTTGAGGATGGGCAACAGGAAAAGTGGTTCTCATTTCCCTTTATTATGATTGAATCTGTCGGTGTTTCTAATACTTTGTAGTTGATAGATGTTAAAATGTTCAAGACAGTGATTGTGAGCAAGCACATGTATGTGTATGACAAAAAGAGATTTTTCAAAATAAGATTTTAAAAAGTTTCTGTGAACTGCCACAAGTTTTTTCTGTGAGCGTGAAGATAGCCAAAAAAAATCCCAGTTGCTACTACACAGACATAATTTTTGGTACTTTAGGAAGTGTGTACTAGCACACAGACAAGATGTCTGAAGAATAACCGACAAGAACTGCTCCTTGGAACACACAGGAGGTATGGCCAGATCGTGCTACCACCGGAGCTTTTTGTGGGCATTTCCCTGGCAATCCTCAGGCTCTCAGAGACAGGCAGGGCTATGCATGAAAAGCAGAGTGTAAAAGAACATTAAAAGATTTTTAACAACGTAATGACCTTTTTTCAGGCTATGATTGTGTACCATCTCTGTTCTTGCCTTGTCAGTGTTGTCTTGACAATTAATAGTTTCTTACTGTTCTTCATTTATACAACATCACTTCCTTAAATCACTATTGCCTTATGCTGCCACTTCATGCCATTGTTAAGATAAAGAATCTTGGCAAGGTTCATAAAGTGCTAGGGGGACTGGATCTCACTCTCTTCAACAGCAACTGCAGATGTGTAAGATTCAGTTAAAAGTATTGATCTTTGCCTTTCACTGAGTCAAGTTGCCACAGAATGGTAGGGTTAAAAAGTGGTGTTTTCTTTCTATTGAAGTGTTGAATGTAATTTCAAGAGGTTGAGTGCAGGGACGCTTTTCCCTCTGGAAAATCAGACACAAAATACCATGGCCATTGGAATACAAAACATGATAGTGTGGGGGCTATTGTTTTTTTCTCTTCATAAATACTTATATTTATTGTAGAATATGTTACTTGTGTTTATTCAGTGTAGAGTGCCTTGTCATAACTAAGAGTCATTACAAGACAACTGTAGATATTTTTGCTCCTCTGGGGGTGATACTGGCTTGGGTTTTTTGAATTTTTGGTTTTTTTGCATGGGTTTTTTTAACTATTAGGACAATGATCATATTGCAAAGGCTATATTGATAACTAGTTGTGAAAATATTTCAGTGTTGTCCCTGGTATTTTGTTGTCGAGTCTGCATTGTTAATCTGTTGAAATAGGTTCTCCTCTCCCTCTACTCTGCCCTAGTGATGTTGCATCTGGAATCTTGTGTCCAGTTTTGGGCTCCCCATTTCAACAGTGTCAATATAGCAGAGAGAGTTCAAGAAGGACACAGAGCTGCTGGAGCATGTCCAGCGTAGAGCAATGAAGATGATNACCTGCCTGGATCTGTTCCTGTGTGACTTGGTCTAGGTGGTGCTGCTGTGGCAGGGGGATTGGACTAGATGATTTTTCGAGGTCCATTCTGATCCCTAATGATTCTATGATTTTATTTGCAAATAAAATCCAATGCTGTGGCATGCTACATACTTTATCACTTAGTAAATGAAATGGAAACTGTGCTTTTTGGTTTAGTGCAAAGGTTTAAACAGACATTGTGTTTGAAAACCAAAATGTATGTGGAGTAGGCACCTGTCTTTGAATATATCTGTACTTTGATATTTTTTAAAATGTTTTTTTTTCCTATTTCTTGGATCACTGAGCATAAACAAACACAAGAAGGCACACAATGTATTTTTGGCTTAACAGTGATTCTACTTTCTTAGTTGATGATAAGAAAATACAAAAGTAAATCATTACTTTTCTAGTGTAAAAATTAGTTTTCATGTCATGTCTGTAGGGGCCTAGTATAACTTTCCTTGTTTCCTTTTCTGTCTCTTCTCTGTAAGAACACTTGAAGAAAATGTCTACAAGATTGCTGTTTCTTTGGCTCAACGATATAATGTTCCACTTTGGGAAGTTTATATGACCCATCTGGAATTTTTATTCACTGATAGTGGGTAAGTTGTCTTCTCTGAAAGTACACGATTCTGTTAAGCAGTATGTGATAACCTACAAGACAATTAAAGTGTGTCAGGGTAGGCTTTGGTTTCAGTTGTCATGTTTCTTGTCAGAGTTTCCAAATTTTTGTCTTTTCTATTTTTGCAAACAGCCATGGAAACAAGCGTTTTCATGGATAAATGCAAGAATAAAATATCCCAGTGATGTCATAAATACCCCACAACTCCATGGTTTAGGTTTCCACCACTACTTAGTGCTGTATTCTGGTAGGAATTTACCCTGTAGTCATTTTTACAGATCCATGAGGTACATCCTGAAGTTATATAATTATGCATTTTTTAAAATAGTTTTTATATTGATCTCTGCTAGATAACAGCAAAGGAAATAGATACATTGGAGCTTCATATTCACATTATTCATCTGTGAATCTCACCTTTTTTGTAGAAGCATTTCTAGTAAATAGTATTTCTTTGGAACTGTTCTAGCTTACAGGACTGTGGAGGAGCAGGACTGGCATTGGTGAGGGGCACAGGGGAAGGGAAGCTTCCTGTTTCTGCTCCAGAGTTAGTTCCAGGGCATTTCTTCTCTTTTTTTTTTTTTTTTAAACCTGGACATCTTGTCAACCAGGCAAGTACTTTTTGCCCACTGAAAGATGGATAAACACATTCGATGAAAGACAGAGCCAGTTGCCTGAATAGTGCATTCAGGTGATGATGTAGAGTCCCCTGAGTAATATAGCATTCATCTGCTGTTCAGACAGTCACAATGAAATCAGTAATTTGTTTCAAATTTTAAAATGCAAAAGCAGCTTTTGCTTGCAGCAGTATTTGTCCCTCTCTTTAACATTAAGTATTAATTAAAAAGCATTAAAAGCCTTTAAAAACATGAGGTATATAAAACAAACCTTGATAGAATTTGGTAGCAAATCTAAAAAATAACATTCTGAGGTTTTGCTTCCTTCAGAAAACGGAAGTCATAGTCTCTAAATTTTGCTGCTATAAACAAAATAGACAGTCAGGATATAAACATGGCAAGGTACAAAACAGACAGTCAGGATATAAAACACTGCGGTGTTTTTGACAATAGAATGATTGGTTACCCGAGGTATTTTGCAGCAGTTTTCTGTAGTTTTCATTGTTCTTGTCCTCTGTGAGTTAGTATTCATAGAATTCTGAAATCACTGAAGTACAAAGAAACAACCTTTTCCCTAATGAAATTCAAAAAAGCCTTGCAAATTAAGGTATTACAGTATAATGTGCTGTTGAGCATGTTTTTGTTGTATCATAATCTCATTTTAAAGTTGATTGACAGCATATGGCCATTACAGTCTATTTTAGTTTGGGGATTATGGCATTAATAATGAATGCCTCATTATGCATTCATTCTGAACTGAAATTTATATGAAGACCAACACTTTACCTGAATATGCAGTGTTTTTGTAAGTCATTTTATGCAGGGGACGAGCTCAGAAGTAGCACTTCCATAGTTTATATTAACTTTAGCCTAGATGACTTGAAGATGGATAAACATCACATGCTTTTCTCTTATTCTGTGAATGTGAGCCTGAGGAAAGTTGCTTAGAATTACAATTTAAAAAATTTAATGGATATGTAATTGTTTCTTTTCAAGAATCTGACTATATTTTATTACCAAACATTTATAACATTCATTTTATGAATTTGGTGACAGTAAATTCTGTTTGGCCATCACAGAATCTATTCTAGAATCTTTCTGAACAGCAGAAATCTCACATGCCAAAGCCACATGTCAAATCTTTGACTGTAATTACACCTATGTAGCCTTTAGTTTGAAATTTGGATGTGGAAAGAATAAAGTTTCTGAATCACACTCTGTGTACATCAGGTCCAGGTATCTGTTCTGTCTGATGTCTCATGATTTGTATCATGTTCTGTCTCATGATGCTTTATTTCAGTTATATTGGTAGAACACTTAACAAGCAAGAATAATTTAGAGGATTAAAATATTGATTAATATAAATAATGATTTAAATAAAGACTAACAAGCTAACTGGTGTAGGTTCTAGGTCTAAAAATAACTCAAAAATAACATTCTTCCTCAGAAACCGGTGTTTTTTTAAACAGAGAAGATTCTGCTTGCAGTATGTGCTGTAAGAAAATAAGGAATGGAACTGAGGTGTATTTCACATAGATATCAAAGAGAAATAATGATTTAAATGTTGTATTTAACGAAAAATTGATGTTGGAATTCTAATTTAATCAATCTAAAATTGAAAGGAATCAGAAGACATCAGATTTCCAAGTGAAATAAGCTACCTAACATAGCATATGATTGAACTCTGAGGAAAGACAAGGTGGTAGTCATCTATAGATTACTTCTTCAGATTTTAGGTCAAACTTTCAGTAGAAGAAAAGTATAATCTTCAAATGAGACTTCTCATTATGCATCTGTTTTTCTCTCCAGTGAGAAAAAAGGAGTGATTGCATTCAGCTCTCTTTCATGTAGTCAGCTGGAGGTGTCTAAACTCGCTGTGAAAGAGCTAAGGTAGTTTGTTCAAAAGGGTCAGGGATAAAAAAAATCTGAGGTGGCAAGAGTGGCTGAGGTCACCCCAAGACTTGCTGATATTTTCATAAGCTTTCATGAATGACAGTTTGAGAAGCAATTTGATAGTCAAATAAATTAGTAAGTAAGAAACAAATTTGAACTATGGTATTATTCGAAACATGCAGAGTTGCTCATGAACTACAGAAAATAGAATGTAATACATTGGGAGATCTTCTAGTCAGCCAATTAGATTTTCTAGCATCATTCAGCCACAAGAGGGTTTTTTGAGGGATCATGGTTTACATTTACATGGTATGTACATGTGTACATTTACATGGTATGTACACATGGTTCCTGTGTACATAATCTGAACAATTTGTTTATTCTTACATATACATGTATTTACAGATGTGAAATGCTGCTTTGCTACTTTCACTGCACTGTTTATGACCCTTAATCTCCATGTCCAAGTCGGCAGATAACAAGGTCATGAAACAGAAGAGGACTTAGGTTCTGTTTGTGAAGAATGGCCACTGTCTAATTATTTGAGTGAATATTTGTTCTTTCAAAATGTTACACAAATTTGAAAGTAAAACAGAGGAAAATTTTTGTCTTGTTTCCCAGATGTGCAGCCACAGAGTCTGTTATGGCACTTTACAATCCTTTACAGCCACAGTTATTTCTTAATGCAGGTTATCAACACTAGAAATAGAAGAAAGAGCACAAAGCCTTGGTCTGTTTGAGACTCTGAAAACCAGTCCTGAAACCTTACATGAGCACATGGTTAAATATGTTTACCCTAGTATTGAAGGCAGAGATCACCAGCGGTTGCTTTATTATTTTACACTCCTTGAAAGCTGTGGTTGCTCAGAAGTGGTGAAGGATTCCATTAAACCTGAAACTCATATTCAGCTCCTGAAAAAATTCAAAGTGGTTGCACCAGGTAGGAGAGTTTCTGTTTCTTTTCTTCCAAGCTGCATTTATTATTTTTGTGAATGTTGACTTGATTGTTTATCTGATTTATACTCTCCAGGTAATTTTTTTTTCAATTAGCATGTAAGAGAATTTATCAGCACATCAAGCAGTTTAGTAGATTAATTGTGTGTTACAGGAATAAGTACCTTCTGTTTGTGTTACTGGATATTTAGTTTCTCACAGCAAGCAAAAAGTGTTGATTGTGCAAGGTAAAATCTTAGTGGTTCACAGTGAACTTTTAAAGAAAAAACACAAACAGCTTAGTGCATAATTTTTATATCACTGCAAGTTTAATGTGAATGTTCTCAAAGAACTTAAGACAGCTTACGTTTCGGAAGTCTGAATTACATAATGTATTGGGAACTTGAAGCATTTTGTTCGTGTTAAAGAGAGTAATTTTATGTTGGGTGTTATGCTTGATGTTACCTTTTGCTTTTGCAAAACTATAGCTTTCTTTGTCCTGTTGCATTGTCAGACAATGCGTATGAAAGTGATCTGCTGGAAAGTTCAATTTCTTGTTAGTTGAGTATTAATCAGTATCACAAACTTCAATTGAATAACCCCAAATCCAGTTTTAGAATGAAAAACATGTACTGTATAGGAATATCTGCTGTGGGGATCAATTAATTGTTCAATATTTGAACCTTGTGTATCAGACACTAACTTTGCTGCTGTGTATTTAACTTGTGTTGTGGAAAGTAAAGAGGCAGTAATTTTTTTATGGGGGGGGATTACCTTTATGATGTATTTAAACACTCAAGCTTGATGATGATGCTTGTCAAAGAAAAACCTGTGACATTAC
The DNA here is from genome assembly GCA_013397515.1 of Upupa epops. Lineage (NCBI taxonomy): Eukaryota > Metazoa > Chordata > Aves > Bucerotiformes > Upupidae > Upupa > Upupa epops. The sequence goes on from VZRI01009856.1 coordinate 26,526, forward strand.
TTTTTGACTTCTGAACTTTTGTTTTTAATGTTGCTCTAAACAAAAGTTCTAGGACCATATATCAGACATAAACTAATCCCTTTGTACAGTAAAAAATACATTTTATTAGACCCTAAATTAAAAATCTTAGTGGTCAGTTTATGTGTGTAGGCAAGCCACAACATCAAAGTCATTGCAGAAGTCATAGTATCTGAAGAAAAACATGGCAATAGAAATCATTTGTCTCAGGGAATATAAAGACTAAAATAAAATTTTTATGTAACTAGAATAATTTGCAAGAGTTTTTTTCCCACAGGAACTCAAGTAGTAACAGTACATGTTCATTATGTTGATATTCATGTAAGTGGCTCTTCATGTCCTGTATCTGGCTGACCTTCTTTAGCTGGCTTGTGGTTAGTGCATTTGTTGCTGATACAGTTAGTACATACCAATTGTTACAGCATCTGAATACGTCTGTTTTAATGAATTAAAGACGACTTACATCTTGAGGTAGTTGAGGTTTTCTAGGCTTTATATTAAACAGTGGTACAAGTCTTTATACTACATATGTGTATTCTTGCTTAAGAATGTGCTTTTTTAGTTTGTTTCAGTATGAAGTGTTAAAATATGATCCAGGGATTTAGAGATTTCACGTGCATCAGGATATTAAATCCTCGTGTACTTATGCACAAACCCGTGTTCCTCTCCAGTCTGTCACTCTGTAAGACTGTGAGAGGAGATAGAGTAGAGCCTTATTTCTGCAGATACTGGTTTAGTACTGATTGTTATATATGTAAATGTAACATTTGAGTAGATTTAACTATTAGTAATTTTTACTTTGCTTCTTTCTCCTCCTTTTAATAGGTCTTAATTACAAAAAGCTAACAGATGAAAATGAAAACCCTCTGGAAACGTTGGAGCTTGTTCTCACAAGTCAAAATATCTTATCTATTTCCAAACTGGCTGTCAAAATTCCTAAAAAAGATGGTAGCATGCTGTCACCAAGCTCCGTTTATGCTGTCTGGTTACCAAAGCTTTTTTGGAATGGCGATCATCATCTCATCAAAAAAGTACCTGAAACCATGGATGAATGGCTACATGCGTATGATATGTGTTCAAAGTACTTGGACAGACTTTGTCCTGATGATATTGTCACTTTTATTGATGAAATTACCTTTTCTTCGAAAGCTGTCACAAAGGTAAACCTTCCTTCCTCTGCCTACCTCTTGTTTTTATGATTGCCAGTATGCAAAAAATTTTCAGTCGGAGGAGGTACTCTGTGGGTGTGAGAGTTGTTGATAGAACCCCAAAGCCCCTTTTATCTGGTTCAGCAAAGACTAAGAGATTCTTCTTGTGTATTTATTTTACATGTTCATCCCAAAATTGATTGTGCTGAAGCTTGTATTTAATACTTTGCTTTCTGAGTAGGATTCTGCTCAAAGAAATTGTGTGGGCCAATATGGTTTCTAGACACTATAATAATATAAAAAATAAATGCTGTCATAGTCTCCATTTGGCTGAAAGCCTGTTACTGAAAGAATGTGCTTTCATGTTCCAAACATGTATTACCACATCTGCAATAGGTTTTTTGCTCAGTATAGGATATTTCTAACATCAAATTTTACCCGTGTTTTCTTATGTATCTTTACATAGAAGAATAATTTACTATTTGTTGAAATCCTGGGGGAATAAAAAGCTTTGTCATTAGCAAATTTAGGTTTTGATCACCACTTGGGCATTTCAAGATTATTGCAGATTTTCCATTTATTCTAGAGAATGGATCACCTCCAGTGTGTATCTGTTTTGAAAACACATAGTTTATCTTTGGGTGTCAGACTAGTTGACCTTTAAAGGTCTCTTTCAACCCAATGAACTCTTTGATATTATTATATTCCTTGGTTTACTTATATTTAGATTGTATTAGTTTTTCTTCTCTCTCAAGTTGAGTAGGAGTACTAAAAAGGAAATTTTGATGGGCAGGATTATTTTGGTTAGTGGCCAAGCAGAGCTTTGTGGCACAACTCTGTTAGATTTTTGGCTATAGAAGATACTCAGTAAGTGTTTGAAACAGTTGGCCAAATCAGCTGATTTCGTGAGTTACCTGTCCTGAGTTTAGAAACAGACCAGTTGTTTTACCAATTTGCAGCTAGTTTAGGCTTGGGATCCCATCCAGTTTTCAAGGGGCAGTGTACAACGAAAAATTATTGTTGTAGAACCTGAAAATGTATTTCTTAGAGGTCTTTCCTCAAAATTTGATCTGAAAAACACGTTATACAGAATAGTTGCCCTTTGGTTTGCACCTTTTATGTAAAATTTTTTGTCTTTTGAGGCTGTAGTGGCCATGTCGTGACTCCTAATCTGTAATTCAGACCTGTGTTTCCAGCCTATAGCAGATACGCATTTCTCCATTTCATGGATGTGCTGGTATTTAATATGCATAAAAAACCTGCAAAACTCCAGAGTCATTATTATGAAATAATCTGTTCTCTCACTAAGACATTTGAGTTTTCTCGCATTCAAAAATTGTGGTGTTTTTTTCAGTGGATGATGAGAAGCTTAAAATTGAGGTACTATATGTAGGTTATTTAGGACTGCTGAGAGGGGAAGTGGCTCCTTCTCCCTTCTGCATTAAATTCTCAGAATTTCAGAAGGGGATGGGGAGAAAGGTAATAGGGAGTAGTCCAGGGAGTTGTTGAAATATACTCCATAATTATCCATGTGGAACAGCACCTCCATCTAAGGCCAGAAACAATCAAGAGAATTTTCAAGTTACGAGGGTAATGGGAGCAGTGCCATGGTAGTAGTTAATACCTACTAAAGAGGTAATCATCAAAGTTTGATTCCCCTGTGACATATTTAGCATAGACTATTTAAACCTGAAGAAACTAACCATGGGAAGTTTTCTGCTCTTACTTTTGGTGTGTAGTAGGTTTTTTTGTGGGTGGTCTTATAATGATTTGAGAGGTTTTTTTGGGGGGTCATGGATGAGGATTGTTTTGTTTTCTTCCTCAGCTCTTCTGTAAGTATCACAGCTTTTCTTTGGATCCAGTGTATCAGTACCCATCTTCAGTTAAACAAGGTGGGGATTGATGTAATTTATGAATGATGATTTAATCCTGTTGTGTTTGTGGTAAAAAATGAAACTGCTGAAGTCCTTGACTCTTCATACGCTTTAGCTTGCGAGTTCTCTGCTCACAAGCTGAAGGACTAAAGTATTGATCCTTTGACCACAGCAGCTCACTGCTGCAGGCAGTGTGAGGCTTCCTGTTTATGACACTTCTTCTCAGAAAGCTACTAATTCTGAAAAGTTGTTTGAGTTTTTGTTACTAAATAGTAATTCAGTCTACCCTCTGTAGTGGTAGGCATAGGCTATTTGCATGTACGGAACAATTGTCTCTCTGAAAGGCCGTATGTCATCTTTTCTTCCAGCAGCTCTGGAATTTTCATTCTTAATTGTAGTAATGATCATATCAACTTTTATCCTCATGATTTACCATTTATTCCCATTTTGTGTGATCTGTGTTAATCATTTGAAGTAATTTTTAGATTTTTTTTATACTCCTTTTCTGACAGCCTGTTTTTCATTGTGCTAGATAGTCAGTTATGTCTTCAAAGAGTCATCTGTTATCAAGGTGGAATGACCTGTGAGCTCTGAGTTAGTTCATTATCAGTACTCTCAAAAAAAGAGTCTAGATAATAGAACAACAAAAACCTCCACTAAAACTGAAAACTTTTATAATTGCTGTGTCTTAATTACTGACCGCACACTAATAGTGGGGATAGGCATAATGTGTTGATTAGGAAGAAAAAAATACAGTGAAAAGGGAAAATTGTGAACAAAAGACTATGAATGCAGAAGTATAATAAAGAAGAGTGGTATTTTCAGTTAGGTCTTCTACAGAAAAAAAGAGATTGAAATTTTACTTTCCATGAGCCCTTCACTTTGTGAAAATGGGCTCTTCATGTTGGGAAAGTTGATAAATGTATAAGGGAGTAAGTAGTGTCACAGCCGCAGGATTTAAGCTAATTAGACCACACGTTTTCTTGCATTTGCTCTTGTTCCCTGCTCCTGTAGGAATCTGGAACCAGTTTTTTGTTATTTCATGACTGTTTAACCTACTTCTGAATTAACTACTCTAATTTGCTTTCTGTTTTAGCACATCAGGTTGGCTTCTGGCTGCATGACATTTGCTAAGTGGAATATGTAAAGGCAGGATTTAGTGATTGAGATTGGCAGTGGTCCAAACATTTCTGTCTTAACATCAGGAAACATTTACCATTATAAGGTTTGCTGATCACTGGCAAGAGTTGCACAGAGAGGTTGTGAAGTCTTTCACACTGGTGAAATTCAAAAGGTACTTGGACATGGTACTATGCAAATGGTGCTGGGCAGCCCTGATTGAATGGAGAATTTGGACCAGATGCCCTCATGGATTGCTTTCAACCTCAACCATTCCGTGTTTCAGTGTTGCTGGGATTCCAGGATCCTGTGGCATTATATTTCCATAATCTCCAAATTGCATGTTAATCACTAGCAGTAAGAGTGATAGGGTGAATACATTCATGTGCAAGCAAATATTACTTGTACAATAGTTCATTGAGAAATATTTACAGGTTCTGAAGGAAATAGGCTTCTGAGATGAGTTTTTACCCTGAGGAGTGAAATCTGTTCAGCTGAAATAGTATGTGATGTTACTTGATTTGAAAGTGAAAGAAAGCAGATTTTTATATTTAGTTACACATTATAGCCTATAGAATTAAAATCTTCTTAAGCTGTGAAAGCTTTTTAAAAAGAAAACTACACTTCACATGCAGATAAAGATTGAACTAGCCCTTGAGCTACTGGATTTTATCACTTGATATGATACCAAGCTGCATTATTGAAGCCTTACTGGAAATATGGACGATAGGCATTCATGTTTTAGTATGCTGTAACCAGAGACAACTGATGTAATGGTAGTTGTGTGTTGTGGCACTGTGAAAATATGAATGCAAAATAGGAAGAATTCAGAATCCTTCTTGGGAAGAATCTGTAGACTTTTTTGTAATGGTTTATTCGGTGTGTGCCTATGGAGTCACTACATCTAAACTGGCAGTATATTCTGTAGGATGTAGCTTCCATAAGTTATATAGAACACTGAAATTGTTTTCCTTTTGTGTTTCTCTTTATTGTGTTTTGAACATTAAAGTGTCAAGTAGAAGGGGAAAGCAAAATATGTAGCTGTTTTCATCTTTTATCATGCTTACAAAATGGTTATATAAATCCATGTGTGGTCATTAAATTTTAATGTGATGTGAGAAGTATCACCTTTCTTTTGCTTGTAGTTAAACCTGACATCAAGACTTTGTTCAAAGTAGGAAAATCATGCTTAATTACTTTTGGTGGGAATGGAACTGAGTTCCAGTGTTTGGAGCTGAGTGGTAAAATGCACTTTGTATTTACCCTGTAATACTGGCAAGTCTTCCTAGCTCTTACAGTCATACTCAAACATCTTGCTTTTATCCTTAAAAATGTCCAAAATACTGTTACTGTGCTATACAGCAATAGAGCAAAAAGCAAGTAGTGAATCCTGTATCTTGAAAGATGTGTTTTTAGAGGGGAGGGGAGAGGTCTATAAGCTGTAAAACTTGCCACTAACTAGTCCTTCTTAAGTTTTCCGTGGCTTTAGAGGTAGATAGATTAATACATGGTATTCACATCAGTTTGACTTTCTCATGGAATAATGGTATAGTAGTGTAGTTTACTTTTTTCTGCGGTGATTCAGCCATTTTCCTATTTAAAGCGTTCTACAGATTCAGGCTTCATTTTCTATTTCTTGTGTATTTCACCTTGAAAAACAAAATTGTTTGTGTATCTTTGTCTAATATTCCAGTAACTAAAGCACCTGTACTGGAATGACTTTTTCATGCTGGATGCATTGTTAGGGAGGAATTTTTCAGTAGATGTATGACTTCTTTACACATACAAACTCTGAGAAGTACAGTGGGACACCCCCCCCCCCCCCNGTTTCACTTTCAGTTTAATGGCTAGATACTTCTGCTTATAGAGGCCTTTAAATGTAGTAACTTGTTATTAGCTTGTATAGCTGTTCTTTAAACAGTTGGATTTAGAAGTTCTAGACTTCATACTGGCTTTTTTCTTATGGTTACAGTCTTAGGGTTATACTATAAACAGTGATCTAAACCTGACAAAATTAATCTTAAGGTAATTTTCAACATTAGAGATTTTCAGTTAAACTTGTAAAGAAATACCCTGAGGTCTCTCTATATGGAACTAAATACCAAAGATTTCAAAATATCAGTCCATAGGAATAATATTAGGGAAGAGAAGTTTCATGTGGTTTAAAATTAGTCAGATCCACTATGAAAAGAAGGACAATAAAAGGAAGTAATAGAATATTGATCCTTTTAAAAGAATGACTAATAAGAAATAAAACTAAATGAAGTGTAAGAAAAAATTGTGCAATAGAGCCACCTGACCTCTAGGCACTGATTTCATGCAAACAGTAGTATACAGATAATGAATGATTAAAGATCAAATAATCTTTTTTCAGCTGCCGGTTGAAGCCAGGATAGAAGTGACTAAGAAGGCTATAAAGGTAGTCAAACATCTTTCTGAAAAATTAAGAAAAAAAACTTACGAGAATGACATGGAAAATGCTGAAAATCCATCTGTTGCGTTAGAAGAAACTCTGAATCACTTGCAGCAATCTCTTGCTCATCTGGAAACGCTCACTCATAGTTTTATCACTTACTTGAAAAACAGCAAACAGGTAATGATTACTGATCAGGTTGTTTTGAGAGTTACCATGACTAGCAGTGTTGGACATCAGTCTTCTATCGTATTTTATTGCTGCTTTGTAATTTTGTTTTTGTTGACTTCTTTTAAAAATGCACTTCCACCAATCTTTTCTCTTCATAGTGTAGGTTAAATTTTAGTAGAAAGAAAAGCTCTGAATGATACAGCCCTGTAAATAAAGACTACACTGATTTGTGTTCAAAAATTATCTGTTCACAGGATACACTACAGAAATACGGCTATTTATACGATTTATCGAGGTCAGAGAAGGAAAAAATCCATGACCAAGCAGTAGCTATGTGTATAGATGGTCAACCCCTGGACATGATACAACAGTTATTACAGGTGGCTATTGGAGATTTAGGCTTTTCTACCAAGGATGTTGTCCAATGTGCTATTAAAAAAATTGTATGTATATTAAGGTAAGTACACTTCCATAATTAAAACAAAATACCACTCTTCTGTATTTTGAGACAAGTGGGGAGGGTTTGCTTGGTTTATCTTCTAGTGACTACTTAATTCCTTTGAAGATCTGGATTTTGTAGAAAATTGGGCAGCAACAGGAAATGGTTCTTGGATCATTTATGCTACTCTTTGCCTGTAATATCATATTTTTAGATAACACACTTGTATTTTTCTGAGTTTGAGAATCCTGGGCATTATGAACAGAGCAAGCTGCAGAGCTCATTGTATTCAGTTGAGGGTGCTTCTCAGTGAAAAACTTTGGCTTCAAAATATTGTTCCATTCTGTGTGCATGTGTTGATTGTTGCAAATTTACAATTGCACGTAACTGTTCCCTCTTAAACAGAGTCAAGAAGTCAAAAAAAAGTTTTTTTCAAGTAGTAGCTACTTCATGAAAGTATTTGGGCAGTAGAAGCTTAGCAATGGCTGTTACCAAAACAGACCATCCTAGAGGAAGAAATATAATTCTCGTCTTTGTGATAACTTGCTGATATATTTCTGGAAGCCTGGCTTGTAAGGTTAATTTATTTTTATTTGCCATGTTTTGAAAAGTGTGTTTGTCTGTCATGAAAATACAGGCTATTCGTGTTTCTTCTTTGTTCTTGTAAAGAATGCATCTCTTGGAGTTTTTGATCTTCTTCCTTATCCTTTTTGTCATAACCTCTCTCCAAATTAAACAGCAAATATGCATGCTTTATGCTTCCCACAGCACTTAAAAACATCGACAATACCCTAAAAAGCCTTGATCTGCTAATTTCTTGCAGCGAATTGGGTTTCTAATGTGTTGTTAATATTTCTTAATATTATTAGAGCCCTCATACAATAACCACATACTGTACGAGAAACGAAGTTTGTTCTCAACCTTTTTTCAGGGGTTCAGGGCTTAAACCTCAGTGGTCTGTGTTTCCCACAGCACAACAGACACCAAATAACCAACTTGCTCTTGCTCTTTTAATTCCCAAGAGATAAGCTAGGAGTGCCCTTATACTAATGCATGGAGCATGTGGAACAAGCAGGAAGAGCTGCAGTTCTGTGCATATCTGCAGGGTTGTGATGTCATCGGTATCAATGAAATGTGGGATGGTTCTCAGGACTGGAATAAGTAGGGATAAGTGGGTACAGACTCCTTAGGAAAGACAGGCAAAGGAGAAAGGGTGTTGCTCTCTATATCATAGAACAACTTGAATGCATGCAGCTCCACCTGGGGAGAGAAGAAGAACTAACAGATAGCTTATGGGTGAGGATAAAAGGGAAACCAGGGAAAGGGGAGATCGCAGTGGGGGTTTTCTAAAGGCCACCTGACCAGAAAGACCTGGAGAACGAGTCCCTTTATAAATAGATAAGAGCAGCTTCAAATTCACAAGCCCTGGTCCACATGGGGGATTTCAGCCACCAACATATCTGTGGGAAGGACAACACAGCATGGCACCAACAATCTAGGAGGTCCCTGGAGTGTGTGCAGCATAACTTTCTCATCCAAGTGATAAAAGAACCTACAAGAAAAACTGCTGGGTTTTTTTTAGGGCCTTTCTAGAGGGGAAAAAGGACCTGGTCACAGGTGATATGGAAAAGGCTGAGGCACTTAATGACATCTTTGTCTCAGTCTTCAGCAGCGAAGGCTCTACCACTCCACCCAAGTCCCAGTAGGCAAAGACAGAGATAGGGTGAAGGATGATCCGACCATTTTCAGTGAAAATAAGGTTCAAGACCATATGAAGAACCTAAATGTGCACCACTGTAGAAAATAAAACTTTGAATGTTTATCTTGTTTTGCTGTATATAGAGAAGGTATATGGACAGGATAATCTGAATGTACAAGTCCAGCACGAAAAATGATCTGACTCTACCTTTTCTTCAGCATGTATGTGTATAGCAACTTGAAGTGCTACAGGTGAAAACAAGACAGCCTCCTCAGCAGAAAATTCATTTCCCCTGTTGCTCACTTTAAGAATATTCATAGCATCGTCAGTGGTGTTAGAGCTTTTGTGCAACAACATAAATTGTATTGTCCGTTTTGATAAAGACTGATTTGTCTTTAGCTAATCATTGTCGTGCTGTTTCTGACTAAAATGTGTGATGCATCTTGACAGAAAGCTTGCAAAGTCAGTTAATTCAACCACAAGTCTCATTAACTATGAGAAATGTATCAGAATTATCCTTTCTGTCTGTTTGTTATCAGCATTTTTCTGTTAACTGAATTATTTGTTCTTTATATGCATTGCAAGGCTGGAACATCAGCAAGTAGATTTAAATTTCTGGGGCAGAGACTATGACCAGTAGCTCCTGTAGAGAACTTTTCAGTAAAGAAGGGAATACGTTTCTCTTCAGCAACAAAAACTGTAGTTGCAAAGAGAGTTAAATTAGTTGGATGCTTCTGATTTACTCATTTACCATGTGATGTGACCTAATATGTTCAGTACAAATACCGTATTTTCCCTGTTCTTTGTGGAGAGGATCATTTCACATCATACTAAATAAAAAAAGAGACCTATGGGAAGTCTGCCTACTACAGTGATAAAGAACTTGAAGTCAAAATCTAGCATAAAATAGAATATTTTGAAATAATATTCTATTGTGAGTTTCAACAGGAGGATGATTATATAAAGTAGCAGCACTCTAAGTAATTGGGTGTAATTAAAAGGGGAGTTTTGTGTTTTAAGCCTGATGTTGTTAATGTTGCTATGAGTAACTTACTGAACTTCACTTTTCTGTAACTGTGGTGATAGGGACTCATCTGTGATTGAAAGTATACATCCTTTCTTTAAGTATCATAACTGCAACCCCTCTAAACACAGTAAAATATCTTTTATTATTGATATATGTACTGACTTGCAAGAGAACTTTCTACAAAGGATTGTCTTTGTGAAAGACAGTTAATTTGAGGCTTCATTATTCAACAGCCTACACTGTCATGGACTTAAAATCTCTTGGCACCTTCTCAGGAATAGAATTCTTGTTAAATATGTTATTTGCCTAAACATTACATACCTGTATCGTCATTTCAAGAGCAGTATTGTCCAGTTCTTTTAACTACTTTTATTTTCCTGGACTCTAGTTCTAGTACACAAAGCTCACAGTAGAAATTTTTATACATACATTGATATGTATAAAATCTCTCCATCAGAGCATATCTGCATAGTTAATATGACATGTATTGGACACTTAGTTGTATGCCTATGAAAAAAATATATTACAATAAAAATCAGTTGAGTCTGTAGTAGAAATCATGAGCTTCTAACCATAAGTTAGAGACNTGGCTGAGGGAGCTGGATGTCTTTAGCTTGGAGAGGCGGAGGCTGAGGGCTCACCTCATTAATGTCTAAAAATATGTGAGGGGAGGGTGATGGAGTCAGGCTCTTCTCAAGGTTATCTGGTGCTAGAACAAGGGGCAGTGTGTGAAAACTGGAACATAGGAGGGAGGTTCCGCATAAGTATTAGAAGAAACTTCTTCATTGTGAGAGTAACAGAGCATTGTAACCCGGGAGGTTGTGGAGTGTCCTTCTCTGGAGACGTTCAAGACCTGCCTGAATCTGTTCCTGTGTGACTTGGTGTAGATGATCCTGCTATGACAGGGGGATTGGACTAGATGATCTTTTCTGATCCCTAATGATTGTGTGATTCTGTGAAAAAGCATAATAATACAGGAAAATCTAAATCTGACCGACCTGCAAACAGAACATTAATGAAGTGGCTTAGATCTTTCTTCACTGGGGGAACGCATCTTAAATTTTCTTAGTTTTTCTATTTTAAAACAAATTTGAAACCATCTAATGCATGTAGCTTCTTGCATAAAATCATTATTTTAATGCAGCTGTTCTTTTTACTTTTCCCTCACTTCTGCAGTACTAGTGTAATTTTTTTCAGGCTGATATTTGTGGAGCTTTTAATGAAACAGATATTATCTTTTGTTCACACATGTATTGTTGAGTCTTAAAATCCTGATTTTTTTCTGTACTATATAGTAATTTGACTGTTTCCAGATACTCTGAAGATTATTAGAAAAATACTTAGCATTAAACTTAACTCGTTTAAAATTTATTTAGCTTTTTATTTATTTATTTAGTATTGTATTAATGGTAGCATTTCTATCATATTCATATATGAATATTTTTTAAGCTGCTGTGTGCTTTCTGTTCCTACTTTGAACTCATGAGTATAGTGTATCAAAGTAGTGTGAATCTACTAAGGTTTACTTGCGCTGAACTTCTGGTCATCTGTTAAGATTAAAAATAAAAAAAGATGAAAGCCTTGATGTTCTGACAAAAAAATTCATAGAAACACGGAATGGTAGGGGTTGGAAGGGACCTCTGCATAGGCATTTCAACGTTATGGTAGAGCAGGATCACCTAGAGCAGGAACATATCTAGGTGGGTTTTGAATGTTTCCAGAAGAGGAGGCTCTACAGCCTCTCTGGGCAGCCTGTTCCAGTGCTCTGTTACCATCACAATGAAAACATTTTTCCTTATGTTGAAAAGGAACCTCTCATGTTCCATTTTGTGACCATAGCCTCATCACTGGCCACCACTGAGAAGAGTCTACTCCCATCCTCCTGACACTCGTCCTACAGATATTTATAAACATTAATAAGATCCCCCTCAGTCTCCTTCTGTCCAGGATAATTTTGAAATATTGCAGTTACTTTTTCACATCAGCTATGCATTGTATTTTGGTTTTAGACAGAACAGTCAGGGTAGTCTGAACATACATTCATTATCAGTAAAGGGATGAGGAGGAGGTTTGTCGTTTTTAGTAGAAGGAGAGCTCCGATATGTTGAACTGTAGAGAAAATCTAATTTATCTCAGGTTTGTGAGTCATCTTCAGTAAGCTAACTTTGTCTTTTTTTAATGCAGCATTGACCGTCTCTGAGATTGGCAAAACTAATGTTTTTCTGGTTCATCCAGGTGTCATTACTACTGCAGTGGTTTCTATGAAGAGACACTGTAGCATTTTTAAAGCAGCAATGCAGAATTCTCCCTCTTTCAGCACCAAGCCACAGCTTAAGTTTCTTTTGTTCCTCAGCGGAGTATGTCACTTTCTAGGCATTGAGTGAAGCTTTTTTTTATACCAGAGGGCAGCATGTCTCATGTTTTTCTATTTCTACACATGCGTAACAGTACTTTTCATAGGTGGCTTTGCCTTCCCTTTTTCCACATGCAGTTCTTGACCACGTATTCCTTACTTCTTAATATTGTTGGCTTTGGTAATCATAAACCTGGTTAATCCAACTGAAAATTAAGCCAAGAGGTTGTAGGGAGAAATCTGCTAAATCAGCAGATAAGGTTTTGTGGAATCAAGTTTAAACCAACAGTGACACTGCAAGATGTTAATTCAAAGGATGATGCTGTTTACATGTACCCTTTAATCGAAATTGGTGAGATCTTTAAAGTAATGAGATTAAATGTGTATATTTTGCTGACCTAATCTCTTACAGGTCCTAAATTTTAACTATACTTTCAAGTTTCACGTAAGTTTTTTAGTATATCCTTTTCACACTCTTTTCTTACTACATTGACATAAAGGTACTAGTTATACAGGGAAAGTGAAAAATGTCAATAATTATTGAACAATTCCTGCAAATTCAACATGTATATAGAATCAGATACAATAGTAGGGGTTGTTTAATTGTAGTTTTATGTCTTCCCTTGACAGTGGCAGTGATGGCTCATCTATATCAGCAAAAGATGCACTTGGAGTCCTAGAAGGCATTGTTTCTGCAGTGCATGCCAGTGTTGAGAAAGGGTAAGAATTCCCCATATGTATTCTTTGGTTAAGACTTCCGAAGCAAGTAGTCATGAAATCATTGAAGGAACAGCAGTGATATGAATAGCCATTTATATGGGTTTGCACTTCATTTCCTAAGACTTCATTCTGGAACAGGCTGTCACTTACTAGTTTTGAAATCTCAGTCTTGACAGGAGCCTTCACTTGATCATTCAGAGGAAAGCAACTAACTGAATCTAAAATGTATAAAACCTTGTATTACAATGAATTTTGAAAAAATTTGGATTTTTTTTTCTGCTGAGACTATGGCAGAATGTACATCTACAAGGAAAACTTGTCTACTTATGTTTCAGTTTAGTAGATAAATTACAAAAAACTACTCACTTTCAGATATCTGAATTTAGATATCTAAATTTGACAGTATTTGTAGGGTATAGAGCACAAACAACTTTTTTTCTCTTTTGGAGATGTGCTTATTTCAGGTCACATAATGGTTTGTGTCTCACTGACATAGTCTATTGCATTTCAAGTAAAGACATTCTGGATGTGCAAACTAAGAGCTCTTGTATGAAGATAGTAAATCCCCATACTTTTTGGTACCCACACAAAAACAATTACATTGTTGTGTGGAGTCTTTTCCACGGGCATTAAGTTAAATATCAAGTGCTGAAGTAGACTGAATTGATGACAAAACCTACTGAAAATCTCATTTGCACTATTCTAGGATGGAGAGGGAGAGTTGGTACTCTTTTATTCTGTGATACACTTTCTGGAGTCTTTTATTTATATACTTCATCAATATTTAACTGCTGAAACTATAAGCTGGAGTGAAAGTAAAAGTAATTGTGATTGCAAGATAATTTTTTATATTAATTTAAGTAGTAGTTCTTATTTGTTTCCTTAAACCTGAGCTATTCGGTTTACAAAACATAATTTTTTCCCTTAGGAAAACATATATAAACATTGAGTTTCAGCTCTACAAAAAATTGAAATAATTCAATAGGCCCTCTTAATTCCCAGACTTTTAAGTTGAATGCCACCTATTCAGGAAAGTCATGACTGATTTAGCTGAATTTCTGAGCCAGCATCATAATTCAGACAGTATAAAGCCTAAGTAAAATTTAAATCCTTGTAATATGACTGTCTAAGTTGTCAATATTTATTTTTTCATGGCTTCCAGACAGGTTAGATTGGTGATTTCTGTCTAATACTACTTTTCCATCTGTCTTGTTGAGCCAAGTAAGAGAACATTTAGTTATAAATTACACTCTACCTGCAATTACTTTGCTGAATTTTTTTAGTAGGAAAATTAACCTTAGTTTAAATTATTGTTGAAAGATAGATTAAAGTTTAAAATCTTTAAATTACATAACAGCTTATTCTGTCTGCAACTGCTGTTTGGTGAGTTTATGGTATTCTACATACTGTAAATGCTTCTTCAACATAATACATTAACAGAGTAGGGAAAAATACAAGACTTGTTTTAGAATTTCCTGTTTTCTTTCTAGCCATTACAAGCATTCTGCAATCACCATGCTAGAAATAATCAAGTGACTAGAGATGGAACAGAAAAAATAATGGCTACAGCTACAATCAGAAGCTAACTTGTGTATGTGGATTGTAAAGGAGGGACTTGTAAGGAAAGGACAAGTATATAAAGTAATATTAAAAATGGCATACTTAAAAATGCAAGTAGTCAGGCAGGTTTTCCACAAAGTCAGATGTCATGAAAGCAAAGAAATCATTAAGGACCAGGCACTACACAAAAGCTTGTATTTCCAGGTGTTGAAATTCAGCAGCATTGCAATACAGTTGGTAGTCGAAGTAGTATATAGGTGAATACGTGATTGTATTGATGGATTTCTATGGCATTACATGGTTATTTGATATTTAAAAAGTTCTTACACCACATAGATTCAGGGATCTGATTTAGACAGTCAGGTTTCTCCGCAGCCTCTCAGGTGAGCTATTATATCATTTCCAGTGTTAAGTATTTTTAATGTGTAACAGCTTTGAAAATGCATGTAGTACTTTTGTTAGTATTACCAAAGACTTTCTAACACAGTATTGCTTAATTACAGGGAAGAATTAGTTTCTTCAGATGACCTCCTTGAGTGGTTGAGACCTTTCTGTGGTGATGACTCTTTAGCAGTGAAACCTCGTATCACGGTCTTGCAAATCCTGGAGCAAGCCTTCCGTCTCAGTGATGAGGATAGCAAGCTTCTTGTGTACTTCAGGACACAAGCTGTTCTCAGAGCTTGCTGGCCTGAAACAAAGGTATTAAAGTTGATTTCTATAAAGCATAAGACTCTGTGTGCATCAATTGTGTAATGATATGCTTGTTTGTTATATATGGTTGCACTGGATCCTGTTGGTGTAGAACTTTTCAGTCAGATTTGTAATATATTATGATTCTTTGAAAAACGGCTACATAAAGGTAATTGACTTCTCATCTTTGAAATATACCAATGTTGAACCTTGATTTAAACAATAGTGAATTTTCCCCATGTCAAGTATTGACTTAGAAATGTCTGTGTAGTCTTTCTTTTCTAACCATCTTTTCTGTCAATTTTAACTTCCCTCTTTTTATTCTACTTGTGACATTATACTCAGAATTAGAATGAGAATTTATGTCCCCTATCTTCTGTGTTTTAAAAATCTTTATGTATTTATAAGTATCAATGATTCTGTAGTATGAACCTCAATGAGTTTCTCACATGGAAAGACTTGTTTGATAGGAAATACTGTCTCTTAAAAGGCAACACCCAACAACTGAAAGAAGGTAAAGTAGAATCATTGGTTTAAGAAGTTACTCTTAGCTATTTGTTTCCAACTGAGACGTGGCTCTTCTAGTTCAGGTCTATAACAAATTAACTTTCCTCCTGAATTGATGAGTGGTAAAATGCTTAACTTAAATTTTTTATGTATATGTACAAGTTGATTTAAGGCTGTTAAGGATTATATAGTGTATGTTCTCAGGGGTAAAAATGATCAAGTTTCTTAAGTAGGATATAAAAAATTATGTATCTACACAAAGACAATTGTGGTTATTCATTAATATTTTAACTGCTTTATTTCATGACTAATTTTAGAAAATTACTTAATTTCAAAATACATAGTTTTAGAGGCTCTGCATTCTAAGTATAGTGAAAATATACTAAAGAATAATGCATGTTGTTTTTGAAGCTTGTGCCCTTTTGAAATCATATGAGTATCACTTGTTGCATGTAGAATTGTTCAGAAGCAGAATTTCTTTTAATCCATTTCTAAATGTTCCCTCCCCATACCACGGTCTTATGGAACTAAAATAGAAAGTTTTGAATAGTTCTTCAGAAATTCTGTGCTCAAAACCATTTAATATTCATATAAAACAAAAGCAGTACCTCAGCTTTGATTCACTGTGCCATGGTAATCCAACAGAATAATCCTAATAAAAATCTTAAAAGCAAATGTTTATCTCTCAATTTCTTTACAAATTACTTTTTCTTTTGCATTCACACAAGTTCTTTTCATATATGATTGGATTCTTCATCTTTAGTTCAATTCTTTGTCAATATTTGTTTCATTTATGACCTATTTACTGATGCAGAAGCATTTTAAGCCTGAAAGATTCAAATAGACTATGCTTTACAAAAAAAGGTAAAGATAGTTTACTGCTTTCAGCCATATATGTAGAAGCCAAAACCTGCTTTTGATTTGTTTGGAGAAAGAATTAAGGTAACTTTTATTTTCTCCCATAATTGTAAGTAAAAGTGTGTGGTGTTCCGCAACATAAAACTTGCATTCATTTGTTTTTGTCTTTTGATTTTCTTAGGAATTAATTGAATGCATTGCATAAATTCCAAGTTCATGTATAGCTCATTGCCCAGTTTGTATCCCCAGCAGAACTTATCCCCAACCTGACTGTCCTGCCTGTCCTGTCCCAAGGACAGCACAGCTGTTAAACCTCATGTAATTGTTGGCCCGATCTCCCAACTTGATCAGGTCAAATCATACAATCAGTTAGTAATTTCTGCTTCCTGGAGTGGTAGATTTGTTCTGTACTCCTAGTTTCAAGCATGCCTGTGTTTTTGTGAGGGAGGAAGCTTATACTAACTGTAAGCAGTCATCTCTTTGCTAATAACACAGAACTGCTGATCACTTCAGTGTTCTACACTGTTGTGCTGATGAGTAAGAAGGGAGTGCAAGAAGCTTAACTACTGTGCACTAGAGTCTTGTTTGCTTGTCTGTTAGGTACTAGTAATTGAAATTGACAGTTCTTAAGAAATGTCCAAGGGAACAAACTGATACTAGAAAAAGCAAATTATAACCTTATTTAATAGATTCATAGAGTGGTTTTGGTTGGAAGGGACCTTAAAGATCATCTAGTTCCAACCCCCCTGCCATGAGCAAGGACACCCCCCACTAGATCAGGTTGCTCAAGGCACCAGCCATTCTGGCCTTGATCACTTCCAGGGAGGGGGCTTCCACAATCTCCCTGGGTAACCTGTTCCAGTGTCTCAGCACCCTTATCACAAAGAACTTCCTTCTTCTGACTTCCAGGCTAAATCTACCCTGTTCCAGCTTCAAACCATTACCCCTGGTGCTACCACTCCAAGCCCTTGGAAGCAGCCCCTCCCCAGCTTTCCTGTAGCCCCCTTCAGGTAGTGGAAGGCTGCTATAAGATCTCTCTAGAGTGTCCTCCAGGCTGAACAGCCCCAAC
>VZRI01009856.1:44449-85884 GCA_013397515.1 Upupa epops
TCACTGCTTTCCATTTGGACTTTGAGCAGTTGACCACAACTCTTTGAGTGAGGTTATCCAGCCAATTCAGGATCCAGTGAGTAGTCCATTCATCAAGTCCATGTTTTTCCAGTGCAGTGACCAGGATGTCATGCGGGACAGTGTCAAACTCTTTACACAAGTGCAGGAAGATGATGTCAATTCCTGCATTTCGGTCCTGAGAACCATCCTACCACGTTTCACTGATACCAGTGATATAACCCTGCAGGCACACACAGACCTGCAGCTCTTCCTGCTTGTTCCTCATGCTTCATGCAGTAGTATAAAGGCATTTAAGTCTGGCCCCTATTGAAACTTGTTTACTGACTGGAGTTCCAGTATCCTTCACATCAGGTAGTCTCTTCCTGGCCTGGGGTTTATTTCCAGACCCATGGTATCTATTGGTATAATTGGCCATTGCATGGAATGGATTGTGGACCTCTTCCCCCAATAGACCTAGTTTAATTAATATGAAGATTTTTTGCTTACTTTGTGAATTAACACGTGAGGAAAATAGCATGATAAAAAGGCATTCCGAAAACTATACAATGCACAATCCTTCCTGGTGGGTTAGTGAAAGATCGCCACAAAATTCAGTAGTTACATGACTTCTGAAGAGTAATAGATTTGTAGAGGTTTTAACAAAGCATTAATTAAGCAAGCTTCTCATGCAAATGAATACTTCAGGTGCAAAGATGTTGAAAAGCAACCTCATTCTGCAGAAGCTGGTGTTGAAACAGTTTAGAAGTTTGATCACTTTCTCTAGCATCACTAAGTCTTTTAATTTTCTTACATTTTCTTATTCAGTGAAGCAATGAAAAAAAAGAGATAAAAAAACCATGAAGGGTTGGCTTGTAGACTGTGGATTGAAGGCTAGTATTTTTAGATTGTCGATAAATGTGTTTAAAGGTTGTTGAGTTTGCTTTTTTTAACATCAGCTTTTAATTGCAAAGATTGCAAAAGTCTGTCCATTTTCTTACTTGCGCATAGGTTTATCCGTACTTGCTTGACATGTCTTAAACACTTTTAGGGATCCCCTCTTCTCCTTTACCATTCCTTGGAACAAAAAAGGGACAGAAGATATTGTAACGGATGAATGAGGATTTCTGTTGAGTAAAGATAAGTTTAATGATACTGCAGTGTTCAATTGCCAGAAAATGTGTGAAAGCCGCTCTCGATGTGTCTCCTAATCTTCTTAGTCAGAATTTGCATACATTAAGGAGAGACTTAATATTTAATTATGCTCTAGGTGTTCTAAGTAGTGGTTCTACAAATCAATGTGCTGCTGGCAAACAGGTCAAATTTTTCAAAATTAATAATGTATTTTATGGAAGCAGTTACCAATCAAAAAGTAAGAAACACAGCAGTTTCCAGTTCTGTAATGATTAGTTAACAAAATCAAAAATCCAATGGTCCTCATTTTTCAAAGGCAAGAGAGTCTTTAATTCACATTCCAATAGCATCTCATGCTGCTGAACAGAGGAGGCATGCATTGTTTTAATCCCCTTGATGAATTTTATCTGAGCTTTTCAGCTTCTGTAATTTTCTAGTTAACTGGTGCATGAAAAATATGGGTCAAAATACTGACTTTTCAACATATATAATGTTGGAGGAGAGGAAACTGTGCTTTAGAATGTTCATATAAAATTTTACTTTATCCATCTAAAATGGGAAATCCCTTTGTTCTCATATATAAAAATTTATCCTATAGTGGCTCTCAGCGTTGCCTTGTGAACTTGAAGCTGCTCTCATCTATTTATAAAGGGACTCATCCTCCAGGTCTGTACCCATTTATTCCTGCATTTTGGTCCTGAGAATGTAAGGTAGTAATTAAGAGGTCATGTGTTTGTACATAGTCGTTCAGTTTAGTGACCAGTTACAAGATACGTTACATCACAATTAAGAGTTTTGCTCCAGGAAGTTACTGGGGCACTAACAAGGCTTCTGTAGGTAACTCAACAGTTAGTATGAGATAAGGGGTCGATCACTGTGAAGCTTCTGTAAGACACACCTTGTCTTAAAATGATGGTATAATGCAAATGCAAAATACAATTACGATTTGCATGCTATGTAAATGAAAATAGCTTTGTCATTCACAGAAGGGAATCTCATTTAGCTTTTCCCCTCATACTGTCCCCCGAACAATAGAAACACAGCTTTTTATGAGCTTTCAGAAAGCTCCACCTGTCTGCCAGCTTATCCAATAATTAACGATCAACAAGCTCTCTAATTGGTAAAAGGCAGAATAAGTGACAATAAATCTTTCCAATCAGGGATTGTGAAATGGTTGCCCCACCTTGAAAGACATAAATCTTATTGATCAGAAAGGAATGTGTATGGAATAAACACTGTATCTGCTTCCTGTAAAAGCATAACAGATGCTCATAATTCTAGAGGCATTTTTTCTCAACTGGTAATGCATAAAAATTAAGTTTAAGAAATTTAATTTAAGTTTTAATTAGTATTTTAAAACACTAATTTCCATTCCTTGAAGTTACAATTAATCCATATGAGAACTTACAAAATCTGGTTTTTCTGGGAACATAAATTGTAATGTCTGTGTTTAATTAAATACTTTAAAATTCGAATTAAATACTTTCCATTAACTACACAAGTAAAATGGGTAAGACAAAGTGGAGAGAAAAGCACTGTAGCTAAAGAGAATGTGACAGTTTTGAAAGCGAGGCTGGGGTACCATGGTGTTCTGTGGCTAGCAGCAGTTGCTTCAGAGGAAGATAAGAGTGCTCTGGAGTGGATTAATGAGGGATAGTTCACCCCGTAATAGGTCTTTTGTAATGAAGGCATAATTGGAGAATGGTTTAAACATTACATATTCTGCTTTTATCTCAGCTTCCGAAAAATTAAGAACTCATTAGTCGTATATTCAGAGTTTGATTATTATGTTGCAAAGAATTTGGCAGGTGAACTGTGATTCAGCCTTGGGTGTCTTTTGCTGTGTTATTGGCACTGGTGCACTGAGTGCAAAACAAGTTGAAATATTGTAGAATGATTTTTTTTAACCTCTGTGATTTGGAATGTGGTGGTATTCAATGTTTTCTAGGATAACAAAGTCTCTGCTCTTTGTGTACTTCATTACTTTTTTTTCCTTATTCTGTTATTTACTCAATCTACCTACACAATTTCACTATGCTTCATCATCCATAGGGTTTTCTATCTCTGTAACAATTTTTTCTTCTGTCTCCAAGCATCCTGTGATATGTTGAATATCCCCCAAAAGGAAATTGTAAGAGAAATGAGTCTTCTGTGGAAATTAACAGTCCCATGCTTATGTATGCCAACAACTTGATTTTTATCATGACTTCAGCTGTACATTAATCACACGTCTCTGAATTTCAGTCAGTGAGGCTCGGGTTTTGACTTGATGAAGCTGATATTTTAACACAAGTACAATTTGTTTGTTATGGTATGGCAAATTACCCTGTTTTTCAATGTCATTTTAAGAATTCTTTCTATACTGTCATAAAATCATAAGGTTGGAAGAGACCTCCAGGATCACCAAATCCAACCGTCAACCTAGTGCCACCATGCCCACTAAACCATGTTTCCAAGTGCCAGATCTACCCATTTTGTTAACACCTCCAGTGACAGTAACTACATCACTTCCTTGGTGAGCCATTCCAGTACTTGACCTTTCTTTTCAGTGGACATTAGGGAAAATTTATTCAATCTAAACCTTCTGTGGCACAATATGAGGCCATTTCCTTTCATCCTTTTTCCTCTTGTCCTTGATAAACTGTCAGCTACTTCATTTGTTTACAGTATTTTTTTCAGTGCTCGAAGGCCTACAAAAGCATCACCTAATTTGTATAAACAAAGAAACAGCAATAAAGTAATGAGAAAATCTACCTTTTACCATTTATTTATGTTTTTTGTTTGTATTCTTGTTAACAGTTCTTCAGTGGTTTCTAGTCAGGGATGTTGATAAAAGCATTTGGAAAATAAGTAAATTGTAAAGCTTTGGGCATGATTTCAATATCTTAAATTAGTATTTTATATTAGTAACTGATGCCGTGCTTTTTTAAATCGAGCTTCTTAACCATCTTTCTAGCTGACACGATAGAGGTCTGTAAATTCCCTATCATGTAAGGATACCCTCTCAAGTATTGTTAAAATAGTTCAAGTTCTTTCTTAATAGTAATTTCTCATATTTCCTTTTGTTTGATTGACTAAGGAGATTTATTTTTCCATATTGCTGCTATGTTCAGACTCAGCTCTGATGGTTATGACTTTCACAACATCAAATCATGAAGAAAACCACTAATTGCAGTGGTTAGTACCATTTTGTGTGACAGTTGCTCTGCCATCTGAATGTATTTAGGACTGCAACAAAGCTACTAACTTATTTCAATTTTTACAGTGTCCATCCAGTTGGTTCCTTAAATGCTGCTGGTCTAACTCATAAATACAGATAAGCAATAGAAAAAATTTGCATTAGAAATCTAAGTGTTTTGTTTGGGGTTTATTTTACTGAAAATGTTAGTAGTGAAATATTAAAATTGGAGTCAACATCAACACCTTGTTTTTTTTGAATAGCTTAGTTTATTGTGGGTTGGTTTTTAGGCTACATGTAGGATGGCATTTTGGAAAGAATGATTCTGACAAATTTTTGATTACATGGAAACATCTTTAAAATCATTTTTCCTTTATTAGCAAGAATTGCAGACTCTATCAAAGCATTGGTTGTACATACAGTTGAATACTGGGAGCTTGTGCATGAACCAATTCTCAGCAGTAATGATGATTCCAAAAAGGTAAATTGAAGAGCCACTTGCCCAAGGTATGGGAGGAAAACCTTGACGGAAATTCACCAATGCAAAGTTAAAAGTAATATTCATGTGTTAAGGCCTTATCAAGTCCAGGCTGCATTTTCCAGTACCCTTTTCTGACCCAAATGTAGAGCATCTGTATTGTACTTAGATTATCAAATATGGAACAGTGATTAATAACTGACACATGCAAGCAAAATGTCTTGTGTGTTTTTAAGTTCCTTGTATTGCACAGATGTTAGCTTTAGCCAAGATTGATGCAGATCCAAATCATTACTTATTAACTGTCACCTAGTCATTATCTGTTTTAGATTGCAGTATGGTAATCCTGTCTCAGTTTTAGCTAGCTAGATATATGGATCTTTCAGATGCATAGTTTTTTCTTTATTTGCCTTTATCTCACTATCAGTTATCTGTGCAGTCTTCAGAGTCTTTCACTGTGCTGAAATGTGTTTGCAGATTAGCACATAGTTGCCTGCAGAATACTAATGAATGGATTTTATTTTCTGCACGAGTCACGCATTTTTATGCATTAGGCAATGCATTTATGTTTACTGAATTTATATGTATTTCTTAGTGAGCTGCATATGATATCTGCATATCAAGCAGATACAGAATTAATATGTAAATCAGTTCAGAAGAGAAAAGTTCTTGGTTGTATCTACAAGACGGACAACTCAACCTGTGACTGTGCCATTGTTTTATTAATTACCAGTGGCCTGGTTGATTTATTTTTCAACCTGAATCCCGTTGCTTATCCTGTTCACTGACTTCAGTTTGAGCAGAAGTTGACCTTTGAGATCAAGTTCATCTCTTTAGTATCTGCGCAACAGATACTTTCATGTGTTGTCAGCACTCCTATTCATAAAGATGTTTAATGTGTGAAGGTCAACCTTGGAGAGAGTGCAAGAAAGCCTCATTTGGGGTAGAAAATGCAAGCTGTAAACACTGAATTTGTCATGCAGAGCTCTTGACTTCAGTTTTAATTTTGTATTGATGGCTCTTAAGATTGTTGTTTTGATAGCAGACACTTTCTTCAGTCTGTAAGGCAGTGGCTGTTTTTCTAGAAAATATCAGACCACATTGTATTTGTGAGTTCAGAATTTGGACTATCATCTATGATGAAGTACTGTGTCCTTTCTGGTCTTAAACCTAAAACGGAGGGGAGAGGTGAGGTAGGCCTCTGCATCAAGGTGTCAGGTTATACTCCCTAAGTAATGGAAGTAAAAAGTATTTTGAAGTAGTGTGGGGTTTTTGAGGCTGTTGTTTTTTTTTTTTTTTAAAGTGGATATTACCAATAAAGCTGTTGCTTTTTAATAACTGGGATAATTTCATGTGCTTACCATCAAAAAGTCTTCTTTCAAGCAAGGGAATTTAATTTGCAGTACTGATGAGGTTAAACCAAGTCTTGTTTTTTACTGCTGTGGGGGTCTTTTTCTAGTATGAATACAAGAGTATTTGTGAGCCCAGTAGAACACTGTCATCTCAGCCACTCACTACCATGAGTGGTACTACTTTCCATTGATCAAGATTCAAAGTGTATTAAAAGCACTATCCATGTGTGAATTTAGGCAAATGGAGAAATGAAAAAGTCTCATTTAAAATTAATAGAATATTTTGCAATAAAGGGAATTGTATTGGAAATACACTTCTGAGAAGGTAAAACTCACCTGTGTTAAAGGAGAGAAGGATTTTTCAAATTATACCTTTTGGTATACAGAAGTTACTTACAGAATATAGTGCATAGGAAACTGTTGAACTTCCAGTTGTATGTGTGTGCTCCTTGAATTACACTTTCCTTATGCAACAGTAGTGTGGATAAATTAAGGTTTATAATCTAAATCACAGCTTTCATGGGTTTTCTTTAAGTTATTATCAGAGGCATTCTGAAAATAGAAAGTAAGTGCAGAACCAAGACTGAATACTTAGTAAGGACACATTGTGTGAGTGCATAGTCATAAGCGTTGGTAATATTGCCTTTTCTAGAAAATCCTTTGAATTTAATTCTAAAATGTGGTGAATAGTTAAAGTATATAAACCCTTGTAATGTGTATTCTTTAAGCTGTGTTTCTTAATGGCCTTAACATTGAAAGCGAACTTTAGGAGAAGGACTTGGGAGTCTTGATCGATAAAAAAACTCAACATGAGCCAGCAATGCTCACTTGTGGCTCAAAAAGCCAACTGCATCCTGGGCTGCATCAAGAGAAGTGTGACCAGTAGATTGAGGGAGGTGATCCTCCCACTCTATTCTGCTCTCATGAGACCCCATCTGGAGTACTGTGTTCAGTTCTGGAGCCCCTAACACAGGAAAGATATTGAACTGTTGGAACATGTCCAGATGAGGACCACAGGGATGACTGAAGGGTTGGAGCATCTGTCTTAAGGGGACAGGCTGAGAGTTGGGGCTGTTCAGCCTGGAGGACACTCTGGAGTGATCTTATAGCAGCCTTCCACTACCTGAAGGGGGCTACAGGAAAGCTGGGGAGGGTCTGTTTCTAAGGGCTTGGAGTGGTAGCACCAAGGGTAATAGTTTCAAGCTGGAACAGGGTAGATTTAGCTTGGAAGTCAGAAGGAAGTTCTTCTGAGACACTGTTCTTCTATCTTCTGTGACACTGGAACAGGTTACCCAGGGAGATTGTGAAAGCCCCCTCCCTGGAAGTGATCAAGGCCAGATTGGATGGTGCCTTGAGCAACTGCCTTGAGCAACCCGATCTAGTGGAGGGTGTCCTTGCTCATGGTAGGGGGGTTGGAACTAGATGATCTTTAAGGTCTCTTCCAACCTGAACCACTATATGAATCTATGAACTCTGTACACATTTCACGTATGGAAAGTTATAAGCTTACTTGATTCTCTCTCTTCCCTCAGTTCCACTTGGAAACTGCATTTAAAAAAATATTGTGTGCCCATTGTGCTTTTTATAATGTAATTTTTAATCAGTGTGTGAGTATATAAAAATGTAAATGCTACTTCCTGTCCAAGTTCAGTCCAACCCTCTATTCTGTGTCCGACAGTGGCCAAAGAGCAGGCATGGAAGAAAGAAGAGTAAAACACAACGTTTACATGGGATTCACTTTTCTTTATCTCTGGCTAGTCAGAGGGTTGTAATTTGGTTTAGGAACTGGCAATAATTTTTCTCAGTCTGTAAATTCAAGTGCTACCATGATAAAATCTAACTAGGAAAAGTTAATTTTGAGCGATAGCTGGGACTAATTTACCAGAAAGATGTTGACTTAAGTGAAAAACCTAAGTATCTTGGGAAGTATGCCACCTCTGACACAAGGTATGATTTTAATGCAAAACTATCACATAAAATTATACATAGACGTGTGTACGTTATCAGTAATGGCCTTCTCCAACACTAAAGTCTGTTAAAGTTTGGAGAATGGTACTATAAATGCAGTGAGGAAAGTGAGAAGAAGAAAGCAGTAGTTCCCCAGCTTCCCTTGGGATCTGTCACTTCAGAATGTTGTCTCAAAAGCAAGATCAGTTCACTTTTTCAGTCTCTTCTGTCTGGTTTCCTATGAGGTCTTCTCCTGAATTCCTTTGAATATTAATCTCAAACTGTCCATGCCCAAGCTTGTAGCTCTGGTTCATGGTTACCTTGGCTTCCTTTCTTCATGTGTACTCTTGTCTGTGTGGTACTTTCTTCAACACCTCTTATACTCTACTGAGCCTGACTACTTTGTGGCTTTGAGGGATTTCCCTCTCAATCACTGTCATGTTTTTAAGTCAGAGACTGACATAAACAACTTTGAAAGATTTGTTTTTAGTGGTGACCTGGTTTAGCAATGATTTGATGCTAGTTGTGTGTTGGGGAGCATGGCACTTGTGGGTTTGCATTTAAAAAGGTTTTACTGCTGCTTTGGGATGAGAAGGTCTTGAATAAGATGTTCAAATATATGCTTGTGGTTTGGCTGTTTCACAAGTGTTTAATGTGTGTAATAGCATCAATGTTGGTAAGATTTTGAAGAGAATGAAATGAAAAACAGCCTCTAAAAGTACCTAATCTAATCTTTGCAATCAGTAGCTGTACAATTCCAGGAATAGCTGTACACTTTTGCAGCTTGCTTTTTCAGATTTCTGTTCCTGTTCTAAGTAATTAATTTCTAAGTATCTATTTACCTTAGTTTGTAATTTTCTGTCCTTTGTAACAAGGTTTTGGTCTTGCAGCCTTGTGCTGGAATTAGGTTTCAGTAACTTACATTTGTGCAGATTTTTCAGTAGCCAGACAGATACCAGCAGAATAGAGAACAGCGGACCATGGGTTGACTCACAAAATGGAAAGATTAATGTCTTCAGTGACCAACCCTGTCTGGCCTGTTTGTGTAGGAAGGATGGGCAGTATTTTCTTTGCTGATTTACCTAACTAAACTGTGAACACTTTAAGGCACGACTGTTACACTTTTTGCTGTGGACAGCACACCAAGATGGCAATTACAGAAATTCTATCAAGTTATCAATCCTTTCTGTCATTATTTTTGAACTGTGTTTAGCCCTGTCTTCTGAGTGGAAGCAGGTTTTAGCATCAGTATTCTCTGTCTCAAATATGAATAAAATCTTTCTAGTCAGATCTGTCTATTATTTTAAAATGCAGCATAGATTAATTCTCTACTACTAGAGCTTAGGTGGGTGGTAGATAAATAAAAATGGTACATTTTACAAGATAGTCCCGAGAAATTGAGAATGTATTGTAACAATAGTTCCGCCTGCTTAGTGCTTCTGTTTTGAATTTCATATTAATTCAAATTCATGCTGCAGTGACAAAAATGAATATATTTTGAAGTATTTACATTTACAACCCATTGTATCTAATAAAATGAATTTTATAATAATGTAAGTCAGTAGGATTTTGGCTGTAGCTCTTGGAAACCACATATGCCTCTGCCTTTAATAGAAGAAGCTGGTCTTAAATGTGGATGTAGCCTTTCTCAGTAAACGAGCAATTATAATGAAAATATTTTTTATTTCTACATCTTGATTCTTAGGTTACAAACCCTCTTATCAGTTATTTTCATAGAACATCAGCAGTGAACAAAATCTGTTGATGAAAGCCATGACTCTTCCCATGCTCACAGGGAGTTAAAATGTAATAAGCAGAACAGATTTCCTTGGGCAGAAGGCGGCAGAGATCTGTTTGCATTCATTTTCCTGCTCACCTTTCTTGTACATAAATAGGCAGCAGTTTGTATTTTATCTTGGGGAAGAAGTGGATTGGATTGACCGGAGTTTTTAACTGTAATTGTTTTAAACAAATATTATTCTATGATCAGCCACATTAATTAGCACTAGATCCTCAAATTCTATAGCTTTACCAATAAAGTATTTCACCTTTAGTGAATGTCTCTGTCCTTTAGGGTCAGAACATTATACAGTGGGTATCTATGCACTCTAGATACAGAAACATTCCATTGTTGCTGTGAATACTGATTTTAAACTCACTGAATTTTCAAAAGTGAGACAGCATACTGACCTAAACAACTGATCCTGCACACTGCCATGTCAATGTCACGAGTGATATCTACATCTTGTCCTTCTGCAAGCACGTCATGTTACAGTTTTTGTAAAATACTGCATTTATAAAAGCTACAGAACCAACATTTGAGGGAACTTTGTACTGCTTCATAGGTGTCACGTGATGAGACAAGATGATGAGTCAAAACTTTGTCTGCTGGAAGTGGATAAAATACATTGAGTGGCTTCAGTGTTTTGAGCATCTAATAGGATTTAATCTGGAAAGGAAGACAACTATATAAAGTCGTTGAAAGAAAAAATTTATATAGGAAGAACCGTGGGCTTTTATTTGAGGACGGACTGTAAGTGCAGCAAGTGTTTTCTTTTAGTACTAGATATAAAGCACCTGGCTTCCAAGTTTTCTCAGGATATCTCAAGTCACATAAAGGATATGTTGGTGCTCAAGTAACGTACTGTTGAAGAGATTGGAACTATCTCAACCAACTGCTAGATTCCTCTTTAAACTTTACAATAAAAAGACCCAAGCTATACACTTCACATGTTTTGTATGTAAAACTAAATTTTTTAAAAAGCTTATGGAAATCTTGTTGGGTAGGAAGGGTCCTATAAAGGTCATCTAGACCAATCCTCTCTGCAGTAAGCAGGGACCTCTTTAACTAGATTAAGTTGCGTATGGTTCCCAAATATGGGATATCTACCATCTCAAGACAGTTGCTTGCAGTGCTTTTGTCTTCTGGCATGCTGTAGATGCTGCAAGCTGTAACTGCAGTTTTTACTCCCATTCAGAAATACAGTTAATTTTCAGTCTTGGCCAGTATTTGAGAAAAGATAACTATTTTTGCCTTTATTAAGTAGAGGTAGTATGGGATGAGTCAGAACTCCCTTTATGAGCCATATGAACCACTGCTACCTAGTAACAGGAGAAACTGACAGATGCAAAACCAAAGTACTCAGGATGAGAACGTACAATTAAGAGGAGTTTGCATTAGTTCAGGCAACTAATAGTGCCTGAAAATGTTTTAAGCAGTACTCGGTCCTGTTTGCTTAACCTGCATTCAGCTTTGAATTTCACATAGATTTATTTTTTACTTTTTCTAGGGAACATTAGTATATTCTTGATTTTAAACATACGTAGTTGTTCAATAATTAAACTGTGTATTTTATTGGGTTATCATAAGGCTTGTTTTAACTTAATTTGTATTTCTTTTTATACTCTATAATGAATATAATTTCTAGAATTAATTTCGCTAATTGACTTCCCCATGGTGCTAAGCGTTTGTGCAACCTTTCAATGAAAACATGAAGCCAGCTGTGTTCTGCTCTCAAGGAGAAGACATGAAACTAGTGAAAATGAAGACAGAATTGAGGCAATCTGTTGTTAGAACTGAAAGCCCTTGCTTTCCTTTTCCTTGTGTTTGCTTTTTATTTTTTCATACTCCTTTGGCAACATCTGAAGTTCAAATGCACTTCTTATAGCCTAGCTATGGGCTTCATTATAGTGGCAGATTCTTTTTTATATGCACTTCTGCTGTCAGGGCTCCAAGCAGTTCATGGCAGGTTATCACTGCATAGCTTTTGAGTGGATGTTTCTGGGAAGCTGAGTTGTATTATGTCTTTTAACATTATCACACTGGTAGAACTGGTAGAAATGCAGTGCCTTCTTCGTTACAACATTCAGAGTCATATGAATAGATTACACAGAGTTGCTACAAAGAGAGTGTTCAATTGAAAGTGAAATTTTGTTCTTTGTTTGTGCTATTATAACAAAAGAACAAGTTTAACTAACACCAGCAACTTCATCTTAGCTAGCTTTATTTCAAGAGAGCGTTTTCTATTTCTGCTTCAAAAGTGGCTACTGTCTCACCATGGTCTCCCTCAGCCTCACAAAGAGAAGAAAAGACAGAGGAAAATTTATGTTCTTTGTATGTAGATACATCTAGATACATACACATGCACACAAATGTATATGTAAACCTTATATATTTATAGTGTATGTAAATTAAAAAGACTCATTCCAATGTGTCCAATTTATACAGAAAGCTATCAAGGTTTCCTGTCATTCAAACAACAAAGCAGCATGGAAACTGTTTAAGCCAAGTGTCTTGTTCCTCTGTTTTATAGGAATAAAAATATCTTGAAGTGCTTTAATGTTACATTGTCTGTATTTCTGATGCATAGTGTTATCTGCTAGCCAGGATTTCTAGTGATGCCGGCAGGCAAGTCATGCCTAGGTTTTGGTCATCTTGATTTTAACATTGTGCAATCTTACTGAAATCAGTGGGACTAATAATAATGATGTGAGATGTAGACACCATCTTTGCAAAATCAGATTGTATTTGATGATGTTTTAAGCTCAAGAATACTTTTACAAAATATTCCTGGTAAGAGTTCACTGTGTTACTGTTGTCACACACAGAGGCAGTATTGGTGTTAAAGCATGGGTTTACATTTGAATCTCAGCTTTTCTTTGAAAAAGTAGTTTTAACTACCACATTGTCACAGGGGCAAAATAATTCTTAAAATTTGCTTGATGTACAGATTACATAGACAACTGATTAAAAAGCTAGGGGTTAAATGATGGAGAGTAGTCTTTTTTAAAATAATCATCCTTATTTACCCTTCAGTATGTAGGTATTTTCCATTTATTGATCTCTGTTAACCTTCCATTTCCTCTGTCCTTAGTGCTGCAGAGAGGGGTTACCACACACACTCTTAAAGGTGCAGATACTTTTACACACTGTGGTGCTGCTTGCTAATCTCAATTGCTTAACAATAAATGGAAATGGCATGCATTTAAAATGCCACATAAACAATGGATTTTCAGTAGTTTTTTAAGAAAACTGTAAGTAACTAATGCTGTAGGACATTCACTTTAGGTTACTTGGTGGAAAATGTAGGCAACTTAAAAAAGGCCATTGGAGAAAGAAATACTGCAGAAGTGTGCAACATGTTCCAGAACAGAAACTTAATTCTTATGTTTTGCTTTGGCCATATTAGTGTGTTTTTCATTAAGAGCAGTCATATTGCAAGGACTCCGCAGTCTAAAGCACATTATAATGCTAGACTAATTGTCTTCATAGGAAAATGTTAAAAGACTATTAGGCAGTATTTAGTTCACATTGAATAGAATGTCTGATCCACTTGCTTCTGATCCACTTGATCTGCTTGCTGCTACTAAAGGCTCAGTTGCTGTGACAGCTTTTCTCACCTGTTACATGTTACCTGTGCCATTTCTTGCCACTTGTTCAGATGTTCCTAATTATAACTGAAAATTTATCTGTATTTTGAAGTAACTTTCTGTTTGTGCAAATATACTAAAATGTACTCAGCGGACCATTCAGAATGCTTCTTACTTGGCTTAAATATTTAAAGAGTTGTCTGAAAAAGCGGTTTGGGGACAGATGAAACAGTGCAAGCGTATCTGTTCCCTAGATAGTATATAATTTGCTAAATTGCTGAATATTTTCGATCCTTAGAGGTTAGCATGTCTTATGTTCCTTTTACCATTTCTGTTCTTCTTTGTCCATTTTCTTCTCTTTTTCAGTGATTTAAGTATTGAAGATTATAGTACTTTGAATTGACATGTATAGATAAATTTAGGGATGTTAGAGTGAGTAACTTATTCCTAGTATGTTATGTTTGCCATACAGAAAAGTATTTTAAAATGACAGATCTTGAAAATATTTCTTCACTGTCTACGATGTTTTAGTGTGCGGATGCTTTTACAGGAACTCTGGAAACAAAGTGAACAGTTTTTCAGCACTACATATTTTTAAGTCACAAATTGTGTAGGCAGCTATATAAATGCATCAGCACTCTTTGTTTTCCGCTTTTGAAAAGCTTGCCCTTGATGTATCAGAGTCACTATGAAAAGATGAGAACACTATCTTTTATCTTTTAAAGTAGCTGTAGAACTAAGAAAAACTTTGTCCATGTTTGATGTCTTAGAACCTCTTCAGCTGAAATAGAAAAGGTAACAGTTGATGCTGTGTGGAAGGAACTCTAAGATGAAATGGAAGTGCTTGATATCCTGGAACATAGGTTTTTGGAATAAAAATCTAGTGTTAGGGTGTATTAATAACACAAAATAACCTTGTTGCTATAGCAAATTATTTTTAAACTCTTAAGTATTTTTGTATGTCAGATAGGCAGTGAACAGCTATTCCATTTCTGAAAGCCCTCTTAGTGTGATTACTGTTCCTTTTGAAGAGAAAAAGCATTCCATAGAGTACTAAGTTCATTCTCATTTATAGCAACCTTCCTTCAATGGTCAGAGCTTTTAGCTTGTACTTTTTTATCATGCAAGCTGCAAACAATAATTACCTGTAAATGAACCTGTCATCCACTGAAGTGAATCCAAGTCCTGGCAGAAGCCGTAGGTTTTAAGCTTAGATAGACATTTCTCCTGAGATAAAATTGTCTGGTGACTGGCTGATGGGCTGTGCGGTTTTGTTTTCCTTAGGTTCAAACACCTATACAGAGAAATATTACAGTAGTTTCCAGCAAGTGTTCTTCACTGGTTATATTAATGTAGAATCATCTTTCAGGGCCCTTTCTGTTGGGAAAAAAGATTAGATACTGTAAATCCAGGTTAAGCTATTGAATTTTCATAGGTGAATTGAGTGTAATATTTATTAGGAAAACACTAGATAGCCATTCTTTAAAAACATTTATGTGTCTGTGAATGTATACCACTAGATCAAGAAACGGGTGCTAAACAATTTTTGATTGTTTGAAGCACAGAAGTAAGATCCTCCGAACTACTCAATGAATGTGCTAGTGTGGGGTTACATTGATTTAAGAGCATACATCTAAGTTGTGTGCTCTCCTGTTCTACTTGCTTGTAATTTAAAATAAGTGGTAAGAATATGGGTTTCTGGGAAGATTAGATTGTGTTCATTGTTTTACAACAGTGATATTTTTTACAGATTGTTTACTGATTACATCTAAATAGTTGATTTATTTAAAAAAAAATCCTTTTTTTTCCAGGTAGAGATAACTGATATTGAAAATGAAGAAAACAGATATAACCTCTTCCTGGCACTTCTGGAGTCTAGTCACAGTTTGTCTGAGTTTCAGCACTTGGTTTTACTCCTTCAGGCTTGGCCACCAATGGACATGAGCAAAAGGTAAATATTCTTTAAACAATTATGTAACAAATGAATATAGTGTTCTTGCTTGGTCCTATCGCATAGTTTTCAGTCAATGAATTTGAACATGGCTAAGAGGAGTATGTCCTTTGCAAGGGAACATACTGGGAACTATAAATTATTTAAAGCAAAATTGAATCACTCAGTTTCTTGTAAAACTACATGTACATATGTAGTAAGTGTTATGGAAGAGACAGAAAACCATTTTATTGGCTGAAGTGTTGCACAGTCTGGTTTTCCATCTATTTAAAGGTATGCATTTTGCCCTTATTTTTGGCAGTAGGTGCAATATCCATAAAAAGGAATAGAAAGCAATGCCTTTTCTTCGATTCAAAGGTTTTATTTTGCAGAAAAACCTTTGAAAGTTAACCTTCAGATGGTTGTGGTAGAGTGCCTGCAGGTTGTTTGAGGGTCGTGGTAGAAGCAGTGATGCTTCTCTTCTAGATCCACTGCCTGTTTTTTCTGTCTCGGAATAATGTATCCAGACTAAAGAATATCTACTAGGGCAGACATATCCTAGTCCAGTATTTTAAAATGAAAGTAATTATTTAGAACTTCAACAGTGCATCTGTCAGGATGTGTGTTTATTGGAAATGTTAAGCTAGAACATCTTGACTACATAATTTTTTACTAGTTTTCTGGGTTTTGTCTGTGACTGTCTGAACGCATTTAGTAAAAAAAATACAGCTATTCTATAACCAGTGATCAGATCACTTCTAGGAGACAAGGATTCATATAATCTTGTGTTATAAGCAAAACGTCAAATATCTTTCAAGGAAAGCAATGTTAACTAATAAATTTTTGGCTACTGATTACAGCATGCCATGTTTTACAGTAATTAGGTTAGAGGCATTAAATGATGTTTCCATTAGGTTACTGTGGTGTATTGATTACAACTTGGTTTAACTCAAGGACTACATTCCTCAAAGTCTTTATTGATTTGTCAGAAAAGTTAAGTCTTATCTTTAAGAAAATAGCTATGCTGTGCAATTGTAGAAAACCAGTCCATTAGAAGGTCATCTGTAAGGGTTATTTGCCTTCACCTTTAACAGACTGTCCAGGGAAGTGGTGGGGTCACTATCCATGGAGGTATTTAAAAGGCACATGGATGCTGTGCTTAGGGGCATGGACTGGTGATAAAGTCACAGTGCTGGACTAGTAGCTGAAACTGATGATCATGTCTCTTCCAAGCAAAACAATTCTGTGATGCAAGCCTGCAATACATTTGTAATTTCTCAATGAGGATTAATCTCAAATCTTTGACAGTTTTATGACCCTAAAAATTGTCTGCAGTGATTGAGAAGTACAAGGACGTCTCTGTTGTCGGACACAAATTCATATTCCAACTCTACTTTTTAGTCATGTTTTAATCATAATTTAAAATTGGATGCCTCACAAAGTGTGTGGGAAGTGTTCAACTTTGTTGAAGGTACCATTAGATTAAATAGTGTTAAAAATATGGAACAAAAAGTCAAGTGAAATACTGCTGCCATTAACAGAATTCTGTTTCCTTGGCTTGAACAGAAAGACTGCAGACTTTGTGAAAGGAAAACCCTTCTTGTATATAGGCAGTTCTTGTCTACTGCTTTATAATAGAGGAAACTAAAAAATTATTTAATGTAATCTCCCACTTGGTGTTCTGTTCCTTCAGGCTGAATTCTTAGAGTGAAACAAAACAAAAT
Source organism: Upupa epops (assembly GCA_013397515.1). Classification (NCBI taxonomy): domain Eukaryota; kingdom Metazoa; phylum Chordata; class Aves; order Bucerotiformes; family Upupidae; genus Upupa; species Upupa epops. The sequence continues at coordinate 61,560 of VZRI01009856.1, forward strand.
AATGATTAAATTTGGTTTGTAGTAACATCTAACAGTGAATCAAAGATCAGAGTTGAGGCACCTCTAACTTCCAAGATCTCCAAGTATGACAATTTGCACAAAATACTTAGAACGCCTTTATCATAATTCATGTAGACCCTAAAGTAGTTAGCATGGTTATCTTCTAAAGAAATTTTGTGACCATTATTTTAAGGATAAGCCTGTGCTTTTTGAGTTATATTTTAAAAAACTAGCTAAAATAATGTTCATTATTCACTGAGTAGGATTCTTTTCATGTCATGATATGCCCTGTGAGGAAACAGAGGTAGCTTGGTTGCTTTAGTCAGCGCTCACATACTTTTACCATATACATCTAAAAATTGTGTCCTGACACTCTTGTTATCTGTGCATGCTTTTCCATCTAAGTGTCTCGTATTCAGATGCTATTTTAAGCATTTCATATGAATGTAATATTTTTGCAAAAAATGCAGGCATTACCTGAAGTTCTGCAGTTCTTTACAACTTGCTACCTACATTCAAAAAGTATTTTTTAATTTTAAATATTGATAAGGTGCTTTGGACCTTAAATAGACTAACTTCTAGGGACACAGTTGCTTGATTAACTTTCTCATTTTTTTTACTGTAATCCAAAATTACATTTTTTAATGGTGAGAAATAATGTTGGGTTGTGTATGTTTGTTTTTTTTACTGTAGTTGAATTAAGGTAAAATTCAGCTGAGAAGAATACCCTGAATTCTACCTGCTGGTGTCAGATTTTTGGCAACTGAGCCTTGATTTTTATTTAGAGATAGCAGAAAATAAATATTTGTTAATAGATCACACAAGTATTTGAAATAATTATAAGGAATTGTGTAGAACAAGGTATTACATACATACAAAGAATGTATTTAATACTTAAATGAACGTGCATGTTGCAAGCCTTAATGGCCTTGCATCTTTCTGGTTATTTCTAACCTCAGTGTTTTAGAGTGAGTTCTATGTGATTTTTGTTTTCTTTTTCTAATTGGAATTTCTTACCAGTTTTGTTAATGTACTCTGGAGGCAACAGCTATAAAAAATGGAAATAGATTATGACTCTCCATGCCTGTAAGCAAGAGATGGATCACATAGCAGAAGCTATCAGTTTAACCAGCAGCAAAGATAGAGCTGTGGGGGGTTTCCTCTCCTAACCTTACTAGGGGTTCACAGATTAGATGTGTCATGTTCTGCTTGCTGAATAAGATGACATTTTTGGGTTCTACCCGTCAAGACAGAAGGAGAGGAATTGCTTTCTTGTTCCCAGCCAGACTTGTGGCAGCTCTGTGCTCAGTCACTGTGACTGATAGAAAGGTTCCATTAAGTTGTCTGAAAGACTAAAGATAATGACTTCTATTTCATTTGCATTCAAAGTCACCCACTCCTGGCATCTTTGTCTGGTTTTAATGCTAGGGTATGTAATGTGAGGCTGGTTTTATTTACATATAGTACTTAGTTTTACAATTGGAAGATGAGAGATTTTATATATGTAATAGTAGATATGGTAGTTGTCCTCTCCAGACATAGAAGACCTTTTCCTTGGTATATATCAGTGCAACAGACTCTCTTAATGGGTAGGACTCCATGTAAAGTTCTATTAATGTGTTCCTTTTTTCTCCCTTCAAGCAAAAGTTAAAAGTTTCACATATCTTTGAGGTGTTGATTAATGGCCACAGAGATTGATGGAGTGATTTTTAAACCACCTTTTCTGCCTTCCTAAGTGAAGGCACAGATGAACATAGTGGTTGTGTTACTATAGCTTCATATGATCTAAGCTGTGTTTGTGCATGATTTTAGCCCATTGTGAATGTAAGAAAACTGTGCAGAATGAGAAGAACATTCTATATATGTAAAACAAATATTTCTGCATCCATATCTACTAACAGGCAAGTACAGATGCCTGTACTTTCACTCTCTACTCTGTTTGGATGAGATATTAAAAAAAAATATTTTTGTTTTCAGTTGTTGGACTTAAAAATTAAAATGTGAATCTTGAAAGTATTTACTCAGAGAGAGAGAGAGAGAGTTGAGATGCAGATGCTGTTAGAATGTGATCAAGGCAAACAAAATTAGAAATGCTGGATCCCTGTCACCTCTCCCTCGATACCATTCTGCTTGGGAAATCAGCTGGTATAAAGCCAGTAGGAGCTGTTCCTGTGCTGTTCCAGTTTGATCAATCTTTGTCTGGTGCATGATTCTTCTGGGATTGTAACAGCATGTCGTAATTCAGAACGCTTAAAGCTTCTTCTCCGTGTTGAAAGAATTATGGCATCAGGATAGTAAGTTGTCTCAAAATATTTTCCTCTTTTTTATGAGATTGTACTTTAATTCACACACACACAGACACACACTCAGACACACACACAGAGATTCACACAGACACAGACTCCTCAAAGCAAGCCCACACGTTTCCTGTTTTTTCTCTGGGCAGATTGTGCACAGATGATAATCCCTGGGTGAGACTGGGGACTGTTATGCTACAGAGATGCTCACCTGAGGAAAAGCAGAACATGGGAAATGAAATTTTGAAAATCTGCCGGTCTTTGTATGAGACAAAGCACATGCTTCCTGTTGAGGTAAGTTTTATCTTTGAGTGTCATGGGTATAGAGTCCCATTTAGGGGTCCCAACTGCAAGAAAGATGTTGACATACTGTTTCAAGATTATTAGCGGACTGGTGCACAATAACTGCAGAGGCTGAGAGATCTGATTTCATTAGAATATGTAGATGTCTGAGAGAGACATGAAATCTCTGTCCTTGGAAGTATTCATAACTTGGTTGAATCATGTAATAGACAATTTGATCTTTCTGGACTTGCTTTAAGTAGAGGCTGGTTGGATCAGCTGAACTTCAGAGGTCTGTTCCAGTATAAATTGCTCTTTGATGTATTTGTAGAAAGGGTTTAATAGCTTGTCACTGAAGATAATGTGTCTGTCAAAAGCTGTTAATTTATTAATCAGTAATTTTCTCAATAATAAACATATAAATATTTAATGATGAATCCTTAAAAAAAGTGTTGATAATGTTAAAAACCAGAATATACAATTAATTGCTTTGTAGTGATCATGGTGTTCTGTCTTCCTTAACTACGTATGTGTACTTCAGTACAAGCATCTCTTAAGAATAAAATTATTGAAGCATTATTAATGAAGACAGATTGGAGAAATGCTTAATAAACTTCACACAACTTCAAAGTATTCATGTGCATATTTTTAGTAAGCTGATTAATCCTTTATAATTATCTTCAGGCAATAACAGTGTTATAGAAAACAGCTGATGTTGAGACTAGAGACAGAAAATGCATTCTGTTTAAAATACAGGTAAAGACGGGGTGTTTAAAGTAGTTCAACAAACTGACTTGAGCCAAGTGCAAAATCTCTGTAAAAATTCCAGAAAATGTCAGTAAGCTGAAAAAATAAATCTGTTTTTCTGCCAAATATTTGGCAGAAGGCATGTCTCTGTATCTGTCTGTCATAACTGTACATAGCCTTTCTTTATAAGGTGTTGAATGGTGCACCATAGCTTATAAACACATGATCTTGTTGGTGCCTGAGGAATAAGCAAGCTTTGTTAAAATAGAAATTTCTACCTCACTTGAATGATGCAGTAGTACAAATCCCACTTGTATAGAAGTCAGTTCACCAAGAGTTCTGCTCAAGAATGCATTGTGATTTGATTACTTTTAACAGAGTAAACTTTTTCTTGAACTTCATAACAAGTCCCTGTTGCAGCTGGGTTTGTTATTGATTGCAGCCTAGGTTGCAGGTGCCTTTCTATTTTAACGATACAGGATGTTGGAAGAGCCCTCCATGTAGGTGTGAATATACAGGTGCAGTATGATGATATTCTGGTCCTCAAGCATAAAATAGATTTACCCATTTATAATACATTTTCTATGACTAGAATGCTGTACAGCAACAGGAGTTGTACTAACCTGTGCAATTGTATGGTTACCTGCAAACATAGGCTGCATTGCTTTTAAGTGTCTATGTGGGAAGAGGGTGAATGACATGAAAAAATTTCAATAACTTTATTGTGTGCACAGCTACAGGACTTAGGTGCATTAAATCAGAGAGTTGCGATTGCATGGCTGAATAAGATGAAAATCTGATTACTGAGAATCTGTTTAGATTACTTCACGTTTCAATAAATACACTGATTAAGAAGACAGACCTAGAATGACAGAATTCTAAAAACTGAAATAATTTGTCACAGTGAATACCATTTGCCATTCTGAAATCCAAAGGTTGTGATTGGAAAAAACCCTTTTTATTTCATGTCATGATGGTCTAGAAGTTAGAAAAACTTTTTTCAGATATTTGACCTCCTTGTCTTTGTACGCTGTATGTGTGTCTTTGAGTTTTATTTTTAGTTTATATTGTTCAGTAGAAAGATGGGGGTTTTTTTCATTCTTCTTTGAAATAAGTGTTGTTTTATTTGCTTAGAAGGAACATGTATTCAAACCATTTCACAACAGCACTGACTGATTAATCTCTTTAGAAAGGGACAAATCCTTCCNCCCCCCCCCCCCCAAGTAATTATGAAAATGTGACTCCTAATATCTCGTGTTTTACTTAAATCAATGGGTTTTGTCAGTTGACATAAACACCTAAATGCAAGAATGCATGTAGTCTCTTATCTGCTAGCGGCCATAAAGTGCTTATCTCCTTGAATAATAGAGCAGTCAGTTGGTCTCCTTTTTTTCTAGTTTTCTGCCTAGTTGTTCACAGTTTTTATATATGAGGAGGGCCAGGAAAACAATCAGAGGGCTGGAGCACCTGTTTTCAGGACAGACTGAGAAGTTACCATACTGAAGTTTCAGCTACATCATGGTAATCCATGTTTTTACTTAGGACTTCCCTTGTCCTTCTTGCAGGCAACAGCATACTGTGTGTAAGCACAGCCATTCACTGAAGGCAGGCAGATGCTCAAATACTTTTGAGTGCTTATCACAGAAAAGAAAGCTACTTGGTTGGTATGAGCAGTGCTGTGGGTGCTGGCTTCCTGATGATGGTTGGATTTCCAATTCCTGATCAGAGCAGCAATGCAGTCATTTGTGACAGATACAAGGAAGCAGTTCTACTGTTTGGATGATTTTCAGTGCTTGGCAAGTTTCACAAGCCTTCCTATAGAAAAATGGATGGAGGTCAGTCCAGGAGCTTGCAAAACAGAGCACACTATCCTCTATGCTATTTGCCTGGTGCAGAGGACAGTTAATGTGTTTTATGTGACATGTTCAAAATCTTGCTAAACTCAAATGTGATAGTGCTGACTTTATCAGTAACTACAGAACCTGTTGCAGGGCCCCATAGGAACACATTTCCGTGCAATTTTTTATTGTGGTTGTTTTTTCTTTGTATGTTTTGATGATTTTCATGAACTTGGAGGTGTCTGATAGGTCAGTATCTTCTCCCCATGTGTGCTTGCTTTCTTCCATATCTGAAAATCAGACTATTTCTCTTTTCCTGTTTTTCAGTCTTTTTAGATGTGTAATGTTCTTGCAGGCGATGTCTGTTGATGTAACTTATTACTTTGGATGAATATTTCAGCCTCAAAAAGATATCTCTTTTTTACTGTAGACTGAATTTTCAGTGCTGAATTTTCACCCTTCATTGCTGTCACCTGTTACCTCTTCATTTGCCTGAGATCTTTCAAAAACAATTAAAGCAAAAAAAAAAAAAGATATTGAAAACTTTGCTTTTCATGGCTTTTTGGGTTTTTTTCTTCCAGATCAGTATGTCATTAATCACAATATATTTCTCAAGGAAAACAGAAACAGTGCAGTCTTACCTTGTAAAGAGGTATCTATTGAGTGTCAAAGAAGTACTCTTCTTCATAAACCACTCATGAGACTGGCATTAAAATAAAACATCCTGTTAGTATAGCTGCATTTAAGGGGACGCTGAAAAGTGAGAGGCAGAAGACAGAAACTACAAAAATTAGTGCATGGATGAAAATACCTCAAAGTGAAAGACTGAAGGACTGCAGTATTTTATCTTACCAGAGACTGACACAGGATGGATTGTGTTCCACACACTTTTTTAGGTCTTTCTTGATTTACAAAGAAAGGCATAACAAAATTCAACTGAATTTAATTTATACCATATTTTGACAGCAAGCAAAATTAATTATTAATCAAGAGAAATCATGGATTCTCTATTCTTGAACATTATTGTAGATATGACTGGACATGTCTTACCAGGTACACAGTTACTTGAAGTCGTCTGACTTGTGCCTGCCTGTGATTTAATGACCTTTGTCTTCAAAATCTGATAAAAGTTACTGGTTAGGCAATCATGTGTTTTCCTCTTTGATAGGCAAGACAGATTGTGTTAGAACATGTCCCTTTAGAAAGTGTAACCGGTACTGAAGTATAATTGTGAAGCATCTAAAAAGAACAAAATGCTGTCATTTCACCCAAGTTCAGTGTTACTGCTTTGAAACAAGCAGTGTTAATGCCTGTGCTACTGTGTTGGCTTGCTGAGGGATTTCATTTTTCTTTATTTTAAAACAGTTAATTGAGACAGTAAACATTGCAATATGCATCTTTTCTGTTCCTGTATGGTTGCTTTAAAAAAAGTACAGTACCCAGTTATATATTACAGTTAGTTTCTTTTTCTTCTTAATCTCTTGGCCATCACACAGTTGTTGCATGGTAGCGCTCAGCACTAACCATTCCATAACTCAGCCTGGAACTGAGGTGAGGCTTACCTGGATCATCCTTCCTATCCTTCTTGTGTGGGGGGGTCACATTTGCCAACTTCCAATCATCCGGGACCTCACCTGTGATCCAGGACTTCTGATAAATTATGGAGGGCGGTGTTTATTAAGTAAGTTCCTGTGATTTGTGGTATTTCAGTAAACATAAAAATATTTGTCCCATAGAGATGTGTGATTGCTTTGTTATTCTTTCAGTAAAACTCCAGGTTGTAACAGTGATTCAGTACAGGTCTTGTATTAATATAACAGACCCTGTATTTCCCATTTAAAAAAAAAGTCCTTTCAAGTTTCTGAAGACTTACTTTCAACAAGTAGTTCATTTATGCGAAAGTTTGGCTTTTATTTTGCATTTGACATAGAATTTTCATAAATTGTAGTGTGAATGATGATGTTAAAATCTCCAGAGATCTCACTGAATGAGTGTACTTTTATTTTCAGTGTATAAAAGAATTATGTTTGCTGCTACTTAACCAGTCCCTCCTGCTGCCATCCCTGAAGCTGCTGATGGAAAGCAAAGATCAAGGTCTTCTTGCTGTGGCACTNACCTCTATTTTTGTTCCAGCATTAATTGAAAACTTAATCATTTCATGATCACTGCCTCCCAGACAGCATCCAACAACCGTATCACCCACCAGGTCTGTCCTATTTGCAAATAGCAAATCAAGAAAAGCCTCACCCCTGGTAGGTTCACTGACCACTTGTGACAAAAAACAGTCCTCAGTACACTCTATGAACCTTCTAGACTGCCTCCTCACTGCTGTGTTAAGAATCTAGTGAATATCTGGGAGGTTGAAGTCACCCAAGATCTTGTTAGCTAACCCTGTAATCTGAACCCATAGGCCCTTCACTCTGTCGTCCCTGATCTCAAGTTCTGTGACTTCCAGGACTTCAGCAACATACAGGGCCACTACTCCACCCCTTCTGCCTCTCCTATCTCTCCTAAATGGCGTATATCCTTCCAAACCAACACCCCAGTCATATGGCTCATCCCACCACATTTCAGCAATGGCAATTATGTCATACATTTCCTGGCTCACCGAGGCCTCGAGTTCCTCCTGCTTGTTGCCCATACTACTTGTATTAAAATATGCACACCTAGGTTGGGCCGATACATGCATCTTCAGAGTGGATACACCATCCACCATTGTCTCCTGAGAGACTTCAGAACCATCCCCTTCCCCCTTCAATCCTAGTTTAAAGCCCTAGTTTATCGTGATGTGCTGCTTCTTATGGTATGGCTTCTCCAGTTATTTTTGAGAGGCTTTCAGTAACAAAGATTACCAAGCATGGTAAAACTTTTTTCAGGTTACGTATCTCACCACTCTCAAAATTAGTTTTTTGGAACATCAGGTGCATTTATTGCTGTGGATGCAACTTTTCAAGAGAAGGAGACTTATAGACTGAATCTGTGACTTTGTATTCAGTAAGCTTGCTGAAATGGTTAGGTACACTGCTTAGAAGAAATACTAGAGACAAGGTGCCTATCACACAATATCTGGAGCCCTTAGCATAAGTCATTCTGGAATATGTGACCTCTCTACTTGGCTTCTTTGGGAAGTGGTTGTGACACATGATGCAAATCTGTGTAAATGACAACAAATGAAAGGGAAGTTAAAATTTTATCTATAATGTTATTTGTTAGTTTAAAACTTTTTAGGTGTAAATGCACCGCAATGCTGAGGGATAAAAAACAGCCCAGAAGATAAACATAGTTATTTTCTTTGTTCTAACTAAAGACTGAGAAAAAGATTTGGAAATGCACAATAGGTTTGTTGGGGGGAGGGAGGGGGTGATTCTACACGTTTCTCTGAGTATTTTCTTCATCCACAAGATTTATAAAGCTACATTTGTTCTATATCATAATAAAGATACATTGGATGAATGGGAGGAAAGCTAATCTGATAAACTCTAATTGTGTATTTGAAGTTGTATAAAATTTGGAAAGGTTTTGCAACAGAATTTAATGATGTTGAACTCTGGTGTATATTGTTCTTTCCCCTTTATTTTGTTCCCCTTTACAGAAACATCACAGGTGTTTATTAAGTAAGTTCCTGTGATTTGTGGTATTTCAGTAAACATAAAAATATTTGTCCCATAGAGATGTGTGATTGCTTTGTTATTCTTTCAGTAAAACTCCAGGTTGTAACAGTGATTCAGTACAGGTCTTGTATTAATATAACAGACCCTGTATTTCCCATTTAAAAAAAAAGTCCTTTCAAGTTTCTGAAGACTTACTTTCAACAAGTAGTTCATTTATGCGAAAGTTTGGCTTTTATTTTGCATTTGACATAGAATTTTCATAAATTGTAGTGTGAATGATGATGTTAAAATCTCCAGAGATCTCACTGAATGAGTGTACTTTTATTTTCAGTGTATAAAAGAATTATGTTTGCTGCTACTTAACCAGTCCCTCCTGCTGCCATCCCTGAAGCTGCTGATGGAAAGCAAAGATCAAGGTCTTCTTGCTGTGGCACTAGAGCAGATAATGGCCATTGCTAAGGTGAGCAGTTGAATTAACCACCTTTTAGAATCAAGGATAATAAACTGTGGGTTTTTTTATCTTCATGTACTAAGCAGAGTCTGTTGAGACCATTATCATTAAGAGTTTTCACAGCTATTGTATCTGTGGTAAGCTGTAACAGGACTAGTAAGGACCTTTGTATATACTTGAGGTGATCAAAACTCTCAACGCTTTCTGTAATTTATGTAGCACACTATTTTAAGTCAGAGTGGTAGAACATAAATTACTCTGTATGGAGATTATCTCAGTGTTGATAGTCTGTGTTTCTTTCAGCAATAATAGTACATTAGTACATGAGTTAGCTTGTTCTGCCAAACTTGTATACATGTAGAGTACTATTACCTCACTGGTTTTGTTGTAGAAATACTGAAATGCAAGATGTTATGTTTTGTTTAGGGACTTCTGTCTAATTCTAAACAGGTTTTACCTGATACTGCAGCAAAGTTTCTGGAGAAAAAAACACCGTCTTTCTTACCTTGGACAAGAACTGAAAGACTGTATAGTTTTCAATTATTACATAAGTTGCATTAATTTGTTTCTTGTGTGTTCACTTTAAGAAGAAACACCTAAAATGATGAAAGTTAGTGTTCTAGACAGAAGCTTTTTTTTGTTTGTTTTCATGAAAAACAACCTGGGGGGAAGAATTCTTGAAGTTTTTACTTGAACGTGTGCATGTATAACCTGACCTTATTTGATGTTACATTACCTACAGTCTATGACCACGAAAGAGAAGGGGTGTATTCTGTCAGACCTTTATACAAAGGGGAAGGGCTTTCCTATCTGCCAGAATCAACTGCCTTGATTCTGCATGTCCAGAATTACAGTGTTTAGGTAGCAAAAAACCCATAATCTCTAGTATTTCTAAATTCTATATTGTATCTTAGGGAGCTCTTGATTTTCTATTACAATATCAAATATCAACTGATTGTACATTCCATGATTATGACTTTGAAATGTAATTGCCCTTATGGAAATAGAAATGGAACCGTGTAGCTTTTTAAAAATAAGCTTTCCCTAAACACAAAGCCTTAAAAATGTTGTCCATAGGATTTCAGATTGAAGTTATAACTCATCTGAGGCATACAAAGTAGGTGAACATCTACTCATTTCTGCAGGACCCTTCTAGAGCAGGCTCTCTGCTCTTCTGTATTAACTTTTCAGATCCCTTGGTTGCAACAGATGGTGCAGATCTATCCCCTTCTTTCACACCATCCTCAGTTCAGGTATTCTGCATCTTGATCTTCCCAGGATTCTCTCCAAAGTCTTTGCTTTTCATTTACTTGTGCTCATGGTCTGTGTCTTAATGCTGCACTTTGTATTCCAGAAGCTTTCTCTTCTTGCATCCATTGGACATGTTGAGAAAGGATTTATCTCCTTTCCAGAGCATAAGGTAAAGACTACTCAGAGAAGCAATCAATCTGAAAGAATAGGCTTCATCTCAGATACCGTTTGTTTTCCATCAAAAGGATTTAGCTACCAAAATAGATAAAGTATCAGCTTTTTTAACATGTTCTCTACAAATATTTAAAATGGAGTGTAGGAGGTTGCAGAGCACATTACACATCATACACATCTGCTTGTATCAGAATTATGATAGTATAGTTAACATCCAGTATGAATCACAGAATCGCTAAGTCTGGAAAAGACCTCTGAGACCATCAAGCCCAGCCTATGACCTAACATCATCACAATAAACTAGACCGTGGCACTGAGTGCCATGTCCAATCTTAAACACCTCCAGGAACGAGGACTCCACCACATCCCTGGACAGTCCATTCCAATGACTAAACACCCTTTCCATGAGGAAGTGCTTCCCAACATCTAAACCTTCTCTGGTGCAGCTTCAGGCCCTGCCTTCTCATCCTATCACTAGTTGCCTAGGAGAAAAGCCCAACCCTCACCTGTCTACAACTTCCTTTCAGGTAGTTATAGAGCGTGATAAGGTCCCCCAATGACTCCTCCAGGCTAAAAACCCCAGCTCCCTCAACCTCCCCTCATAAGACTTTCCCTCCAGTCCCTCCGTTAGCCTTGTTGCTCCTCTAGACCCTCTCTATCAATCTCTTTCTTGAAGTGAGGGACCCAGAACTGTAACCAGTACTCGAGGTTAGGTTTCACCAGTACCCAGTACAGGGGGAGAATTACATCCCTGGTCCTGCTGGCCACACTATTCCTGATAGAAGCCAGGATGCCATTGGTCTTTTCTGCCACTTGGGCACACTGCTGGCTCATATTCAACTGTTTGTCAACCAGTACTCCCAGGTCCCTCACTGTCAGGCCACTCTCCAGCCATTCGTCCCTCAGTCTGTAGCTGTGCTGGGGGTTATTGTGGCCAAAATGTAGGACCCTGCACCTGGTCTTTTTAAACCACATCCCATTGGCCTCTGTCCATTGACCCAGCCTGTCCAGATGTTTCTTCTGCATCCTCATCCCCTCCAGCTGATCAACATCACGCACACCACACCCCCCACCCCCCCCGCCAACTTGGTATCATCTGTGAACTTTGCTCAGGGTAGATTCGATCCCCTCATCCACATCATCATTAAACATGTTGGAATAGAACTAGGACCATACAACCAGCATTGATCCCCAGGGGACATCACTGCTCACTGGGCACCAGTGGATGGGGCACTATTCACAGCCACTCACTATGTCCAGTCATCCAGCCAGGTTTTTAACCCAGCAGAGGGAATAACCCTCCAAGCCATGGGCAGCCAGCTTTTCCAGGAGGGAGCTGTGGGAGACTGTGTCAGAGGCTTTGCTGAAGTCTAGGTAGACCACATCCACAGCCTTCCCCTCATCCACTTGTAGAATCAACCCTCACCTGGTTGTAGAATGAGATCAGGTTGATCAGGCAGGACCTTTCTTTCCTAAACCCATGCTGGCTGTGCCTGATCTCCTGGTTGCCTTGTCCATGCTGTGTCGCTCGATGGCACTCAAGATGATCTGCTTCATAGCCTTGCCAGTCTGACAGTTTGTAGTGTTGCAAGGGATTTTTGTGGCCAAAACGGAGGACCCTGCACTGGGCCCTGTTAAACCTCATCACATTGGCCTCTGCCTATTGACCCAGCCTGTCCAGATTTCTCTGCATTTCTTCCTCCCCTCCAGTGCATTTGGCATTCTAAGCAAAGAACACAGATTTTGAAGGTGTTCCATTCCTTTTTCTTTATGCGAATAAACCACATTTTCTGAACTTTCAACAAAACACATTTTCCTAAATATTAACCGCCCAAACAATAGCATTTTATTGTATTGGTAGTTCTCTTTTTACCACCTGCAGTTTTATATTTTGTGTCTGTAAAGCAACGCTGTTTTGTAACTGTTTTTAAACAAGATGGTTTCATTGAAAAGCAAGCAGAGATCTGATATATGGGTGCACTTTTTCATCTGTATGTTCTTGTTAACCTTTTAGAATTGACTTTTTTTGTTAACAGATGAAAGCTGCTGTGTAAGTGACTAGCTCTGAAGCTTGCCAGCAGGAATTTGTGTCTGAGTACATTTTATTTAACTATTCTTCAAAGTGTAATGCTGTGCAGTAGCACTTTCTAAATGGCTACTAATTGCATTGTGCTCTTAACTGGCCTTTCCTTTCTAGTGTGTTACAGGTTTCAATTTTCTACATTCTGGGCTGATTAGGGCCAGGCCTCATGTTACCTTTTTCTATACATAAGCATACATAAAATTATACTCCTTTTGGCCTTATGCTGGAGGTAACTTGCTGTAACATGTTTCTATTTTTTCCTTCTACATTTGATATTAATTTGAGCACATAATTCTCTAAAAATGCTGGATAACCTAGAATTTTCGAAGCATTTATCATGTTGTAATGTTTCATCCTAAGCCAATGAAAATCTAACTGTTGATTCCAGTGACTGTTAGAAAAGTAACTAGTACAGAAGAGTGCCATGCTGAAGTTAAATTCTATTCTTATACCTGTTAAAGTATCTCTTATTCCTTGTTTTATGTATGTCTCTTATGGTTACACTAGTTGGTGGTGTACTCAGAATGCCTATGTTGCTTAGCTGTGTCGGTGCTGGTTTGAGTGTATTTTTTTATGTGTACTTTTTGCTTTTTAAGGACTGTTAATGCTTTTTGGCGAATTCTTAATGAATTTTTCACCGGAAGCCCATTTCTGCTTACCTTAAATAGGAAAAGGAAAATTAACATCTGGCAAAGAGAGATCATAGCTATTGATTCCCTGACATAATGCTAACACAACTCACAAACATGGGTGTGAAAAAAATACAGCACTTGCTGGCTGACACGATGTATTAGGCATTTGTTGCATGTTGCTGACAGCTTTATGGATATCTGCAGTTAAGGGTGATGCTGAAGTGCTGATACTAGGAATTGTCTAGCTTTTGCCTGTAATAAAACAAAAAAAAATTTGTGTAAGCTTTTTTAAAATTGCAGACATCTATTTTTTTATTGTGTATCTTCTTATAAACTGCCACTTGTCTTTTCTAGAAAACAGAAATAACTACTCTGACTCTGTGTTGTGTAGTGTGTGAATAAGTTTAAAAATCAGTTTACCTAAATAAGCTTATTACTACTAATAGGTCTCAGGGCTTGCCCTGAAGAGTCAGATTGTTTTTGAAAAGGGTTTCAGTGTTGTCTGTTCACTTCTTTGAGGATTAGTTTTTGTCCTTGTGACAGAGCAAGTAAATATTCTATTACTTGTTGGTACTCTTAAAACAGTTAACAAATTTGAGTCAACATAAACCATACAAATACTTCTTCAGTCAATTGTTCAGTCAAGGCTTTAACATGAACTAGAAGGTTTTTTTAGTTAATGAAAAATAATACGTTAGCTTTATTGGCTTACTATACTTTCAGTGATGAAGTACTGAGACTACCCTTGGAACATGATGTATTAAAAAAGTAATACAAAACGTTACAAAGAACATATTGAAATAATGGGCTCTCTCATGTTCTGCAGCATCTTCTGCTATTTACTCACTTGATGTGGCTTAGCTTGTAAAAAAAATCATTAAATTATATTTATGTAAGCTGATGGTGATTATGGTAAAATGGCTTTCTCTAGTTCATTTTTGTAGGGTTTTTTGTATCTCTGCATTATCTTCTCCCCTTACTTATTGGTCTTATAAACTCCAATAAAAAATTAAATTGAAAGCATTTTTACTTCAGTGGTATGGTGAACTAATACGTGAGGAAGAGGAAGTAGCATGTTCAGTTCTTTTCTGCTCTTACATGATCATCAGCTTTTATCTTTCTCTAAGTATCCATTTGTCATAATGCAATACTTTTGTAATGCCTAAGTTAGGGATGAAATATTGCCTATTGCTAACACCTGTAGACCACCTGCACATGCAGTGTTAAAGAGGGAATTGCCCAGACCCTGCCCTGCCCCTTAGTAAGGCAAAAATAATACTCGACATGCTCTTGCTTATTTGAAATTGTCACTACAAGAGAGGAGTTTTGTTGGCTGGATTTTTTTTTCTGGATGCACTGCATCACACCAAGTATATCTACAATGTCCATGTAGACTATATTAGCAGCCAGAAAAAATACTGGATATTGACATAAGATATGACCTTGCTTTTGGAGAGCCAGTGCACAAAATTGTTGCATTCATGGTCACATGACTTTTTGGAGGCCTCAGTGATTTATTAGTAGAGCCTTCTAGATGCTTCAGATTCCTCTTCTGAATACATCAGAAGTGTTGCCACTGGTGGCAAAGCTGATCTTCACCTGCCTGTTTCACACACAATATTTTAAAACTTGCAGGCTTCCCATCTTTGCTTGCCTGGGGAACCTGCTGCCTCGATGTAGAGAAAAGTGCCTCAAGCCTGAGCCCATTTGCAGTTCATGACATTAGTGTGCTGGTGGCAATGCCCCAGGCAGGCTCACTTACCCCTTACTAATTATGCACTGACAGTGCTGAGTTCAGCATAAGACACAAACTGCCATTCTGATTTAGAAATACAGCAGTCAGTATAGGGGTGAATACAGCCTGTGCTACTGTTTTGTGTTCAGATCATTTGCCAAGGGTGTTGGGGAATCTCCCCCCTTTCTAAATGCAACATGTAGTAGTCTGGGATAAGTCTCCTCCCCATTCTGCTGAAGATGTGCAGAGAGTTTGCGACTGCTGTAGACAGAGTGCAAGTGGGTCCTGATTTCTGCATGTGTAGAGGGGAACCTTGCTGAGATGCGGTTTTCCATCTGTGGATGCAGATTTATTTATAATTTCTGCATTAGAGAGATGTGATACAATGCACAAGCTCTGTTTGAAGCTGAGTCCTGTAGCACTGCTTCTGTGGAAATAAATGTTGCAATTCTATTTCTGTGCTGTCACACTTTCTAGATGAATATGTTTGACTCTAGCAGGGGAAGGTATTGATCTTCACACTCTAAAGGAGTGAGCTAGTCATCAGAGATACCACTTGAATGCCTACATCCTGAAAGTAGATTTCAGCCAATAACTGAATAGATATGCAAGTCAAGATGTCAGGAGTTCCTCTCCTTGGTATAATTATCCCCATTAGTTCTTGTACTTGTGCATAGTGTGTGTGGGCACCACACTAAATCTGCTCTGTCAAATCCTACCGAAGGAAAAATGGATATGAAAAAGTAAAGCTATTCCCATTTCAACCTTCCAGAAGTAACAGATTTTGTACTAATGAAAAATAAAGCATCCTGTGGAAGTCAATAGGCATAATGTTTTTTCTCCTTCATAGATACTATTGAGTTTGTCATTACTGTGGTTTATAGTTAATGCATATGTTCACACAATACAAAGTATGTTTGTGCCTTAATCTGTGCAGAAGATACTTGCACCTCTGAGACTTCCAGTTTAAACTGCAGCCAGCTGCATCCTTTATTACTGCAACGGTGTTTTAGGAATCAGTGATAACTTTTCCTCAAACCAGTGTTTCAAGGCTTAGTTAGGGTCTTGGGATAGCAAGATCCCTGCATATGCAGGTAGATCAGAAATGACTCTTATAATAAGATCCTAACTGTGCTGTCTGCCCAAACGAATCAGCTTTGTAATGCAGGGATGGTAAGGTGACATTTTAGTAATCCTTTTAATTAAGTTTTAGTCTTGTTTAGAAATCTTGTTAAAAAAGTGATTTTGAAAAGAAAGACAGTGCAAGAGAGAGTCTGTGTCTGCTGTAGGCTAATATTTGGCATGTGTGCCACAAGTACGTACTGTGCTAATCTAAGTGTTCCAAATATGGTTGAAATCATTGGCAAACAAAAATAACCCTGAAGGTTGTTCTGAGTTAACATATTTTTAAAGGTAAGATTTTGCAGATTGAAAGTCTGTTTGAAACAGTAGCCTGGCTCCAACAGATGAAAGAATTACAAGTCTAACATAGAGCAAGAATCAGGCAAATGTAGAGGCTCTTTTACTGAAATACTTCTCTCACAAATTGCAGTTACTTTGAATTTGTATGCATTTGCTACTTGGCATTGTATTTTCCAGTCTTGTCCACATACTTAGTTTCTGTGTAAGCTTGGATGACTTTTTACATCATACAGGACCATTTGCCAGAGTTCAAAAACATTTTTTCTGAATCTGGCCCTACTAGATTAATGTCATGCTTCATTATTCTCTTGTGTATAGATGTGTTTAATCAATCTTTGTATATTCTGATGATGTTGCTATCTGCATTACACCCCCTAACTCACCTCTTTTTTTAGATTGAGGAGTCATTTTTGACTCAGTTTTACTGAGTCATTTCTTACACATTATATAACATATTATATCCTGTGTGGTGTAATTTTACTTTAAAATATGTGCTCACTGTGTTTACCTTTCATGTACTTTTAGTGATGTTTTGCTGTAATACTTATTTTTCTAATTTCAAATTAATTTTAAATGCATGTTGTCTTGCAGTACATTTCAATATATTTCATTTTTAAACATCTTGCAGATTTATCTAAGCATCACTGCTCAATGTTTAGGCTCTATTAAGTTTTTGACTATAGATTCATATATTTATTGACAAACTGCATAGGTGTTGGTAAGGAATTCCAGCATGTGCATTTGCTTTTATGGAGAATAATCACTGTGACCGTCTCTTCACGTGCAACTGATATATTGTGCAATTGAAAACATTGACAGAATGTTGCAGAACTGATAAACAGTTAATCCAGCTTTCTCAGCTGCCTGTTTCTGTACAGGTTTCTCATTAAACCTTGATGGCTTCTTGCTTTTCCTACACTTGTCAGATTTTGCTTAGGTGGACCAGAGACAGTGGCCTTAGCTGCATGCAGTGCATTCACAGGGGCTGCTTGCCATCTTATGTCTCCATCTAGTTGCCTGTTAAGTTTTTTTCAAGGTTTCCTTTTTCTGACCAAGTCTTCAGACAGCCTTGAAGTCAGAAAATGGAAGATGTTACTCAGTTAAATCCAACTGAACTATTTGCTCTTAAGGATGAGCTGTCAGACATAACCAAGAGTCTCTTTTGTTATGTGTGATCTCATTTATGCATGGCTACAGACAGGTTCCATAGGGACTACTTGCCCATAGTATAGCTCATATGTTTAATGGCTTTAAGCTAGGAAAGATCTTTTACTTTCAGACATTGTAGGGTTTTGGCATATGAAATCAACATATCTACAGGACATTTTGTTAACTGCATAATGGTCTAAAATGCTAATTAAAATCAAACTTTGCACCTACTGTTAATTTCATTACTGTAATTACTGATTTTCTGTCATAAAATCAAACACTGAAGCCCTTGTGTCAAGTTGCATCCTACATACAGGACAAGAGTGGAGCACACAGAGCAGGGACAGAATATGCCTCCGGCTTCCCATTTCAGAAAAGATGAGAGCTGTTCAGACAATGGCTTAGCAGGATGCCTGGTATGCTACAAGGTGCCCATAATAGGAATTTTAAATATCAACCTGTCTTCAGGAGGAAAGTATGTCAGTAATTAACATGAAAATTCTAGAGAAATTGTTAAATAATTAAAAACTTAAAAGATTTGGCAGCCTAAACACAAGACAATCCCTGTGGTTCTCAGAAGTGTTTTGTAAACTGGACCTGGAACTGCTGTGCACTGTTGCATTAGCTTTGTGATCTGTAAGTGTGAAAATGTGGAAGCCTTGGAGGCAATCAAGTTTAAGATTTCCACAGAAAGAAAAAGACAAATATCTAAATGAAATAATGGAAGAAGGAGCATGAGGGTGAAACAACACACTGTGTTCTTGGTTAACATAATAACAACATTCTGGTTTGCCACAAACATCTGAAGTGCCAAAGAAGGAAATTGAAAGTAATGATCATGTGTTTTTGAGGTGATAAAAGGAGGTGCTTTTCACACTACAATATTTCATTTTTTTTTTTTTCAAATTATATTTTATGTTGCATCTTTTCCAAAATAATGAAGGCAGTTTCTGTTGCTTATCACATACATTTTTCAGTTATCATGCTGCCGTTTCAGCTTTTCCACGGGAGCACAACTTATTCAGTAGTCTAAAAGTATTTGGATACAATAAAACTCTGTCTTCTAGAAGAGTTTTATATGTCAAGGGAAGTTAGTTCTTTGGAATCTAGTTGCAGATTTCTTCTCTCTCATTCAGTCCAGGAGCTACCTGGTACTTCCTCATGAATTCTTTGTATTTCATTACAAGCAAATGTGCTCCAAATAAGTTGTCAAACCTTGAGAGTCTTGGAATTCCATGCACTTGAGAGAAGATTATGTACTTGTTCTGAAGAACCTGTTTCTGGTTTGACTACTTGGATATGGAAACTGGAGTACTCTCCCACAGTAGGTGGTCCCTGTTAAGTGATATGCTTGCATTGTGTATGTCTGGGTAGGTAAGATCTTTTCTTACCAGTACGTGTGTTTTTCTGGAGTAATAGATCATAAGTCTGTTCAATCTTTATGGAGAAAAATAATTGAAAAACCACCACAACTGCAGATTGCCAGTGTTACTCATTACTGAGAAATGGATGTGGAAACTTCATGGGACAGAGACTTGGTTTATAAGCAAGAAGTGTCTGTTGCAGTGTGCTCGTGGTAACACTAACAGGGAATCAGGGTAGATGCAGCCCCTTGCAGGTGAACCTGAGGAAGCAAAGCTCTGCACTGTTTTAGCTTGAACTAGAACAACAAAACAAGGAAACTTTGAATGCTGAACCAAAATAACTGGGGGCAAAGCTGATATTTAAAATTACATTCTGGTGAAGCAATTGAATTGGCCCTCAAGGACAGCAAATTATTGGGTTACAGGATCTTTATTACACGCTTACCTACGTAATAGAGTACACAATACAGTACATATTTTTTCAGAACATTAAGTAGAGGCTAACCAGACACTTTTTGTAACTGCAAGCTTGTTTTGGAAATGTAGCATAATCTGATTAATTTATTTAAAACTTGGTAAGATTCAGTAATTGAAAACTGTTATCTATCCTCCTTTGGTCCTTTTCTTCTGGTGAGGTGTATTTGTTTGATTGTACTTCTTGAACCAGTGAGTCACCTGTGCTGATGAAGAAAACACTGTGTTTCAAGGAGCTCAGAAAAGACATGTCAAAATTAACTGAAAGACAATTTAAAGTATTCTATAATGTTACTTGTAAAGGTATAGAAAACATTTTTAAGAAGATATCTGTGCTTATGCATCACATAACCACATTTTTCTGAGGCATCTAGGGTATCTTGGTAACAGTTCCGTGAACTAAATAATATAAAGTATAGGTTGCTTTCTTGTGAAATTCTTACCCTTGCTGTGAGTGCTGAAACTCTGGAAAATCCAGTGGAGCCTGCAGATGTTGCCTATCATATTAATAAGTGGAATGTAGCTTATCATATTATGTGACTGAAATTAAATATGCTCTGCTCTGATTTTCCATGGGGTGTCATTCTTGATATGGAGGTGAATGGCACGGTCTGGCAAACCTCGCTAGGTTGTTCAGCATTATTACTCCTTAACTTCATGAAGGTCAAATACTTGTGATGTGATAGAGACTGTTAAGAGACATAATATTGTGACATATGCAAAGAGTGTGTCCCTGTTGTTAATCCATACGGAATACTTGTCTCACTTTCAAGGTCACACTGTGCAGTTAGAACAGACGTGTCATGTTCTGGCTGATAGATGTATCTCATAATTAATTTTTAATTACTTTGGACTTTTCTTTCTTCATAGGTTGATGATTCCAACTGTGATGCTGAAATACTTTCTTTGCTCCTCAATGCCAAATTAGTGGTGAAGTGTCTATCTACTGCCTTCTATCCTTTCCTGATTGACCACTTACTGAATAACCAGGGAGAAGGCGGCTGGGATGTAGAGGAAATAGCAAGACAACTTAAGGATTCAGGGTTCAGTGCAGAGGCTGGATCCTTGTTGATGTCTCATCGAGGGACGCATCCTGCACTCCGGACTTTTACTACTGCCTTCCAGGCTATTAAGCATTGGATCTAAAAATGTTGGATTTATGCATGTCTGCCTCTTTGCTGGACATCTTACACAAAAGGGAGAAATTGTTGTTCTAGTGAAGTGACAAAGTTAGTTGTTGCGTATCTTGTAGAAAATACAAACAGCACGCTTACAGTGAATTCCCATCTACGTCCTGTCATTTAAAGAAATTACTGCTGCAGAACGATTCATTCTGTTGTATGACTAGTAACATATTGAATCGAAAATGATTGAATGATTACACTCTGACATATAAAAGAAGCATTAATAAGCTGGAAGTTATATACAATTTGTCTTAATTCCTGTAAGTAATTTACTCTTGTCATAATGTGAAACTAATGTAAAAATATAACTATAAAGATATAGGGAGCAAAAAAAGAGAAATAATAAATTTCTGAGAATTTTAAAACCTTGGAAGTTGGTATTGTGCAATGTTTTTACCACAGCTTTTGTTTGCAATAAATAAAATATTTTGCGTTATTATAGTCTCCCTTCATCTTTTAGCCATATTTTGTTCTGTCAGCCTCTTTTTCTGAAATTCCTGCCTCTCCTTAATCATGTTTATTCACAAGGAACAAGCTGAACGTTGCTTGCAGACAGTTCTAATCTTTGAGGTATTTTTCTCCAGTTTGGGAAGCCTTATCTCAAATCCTAAACATTCGTTCATGCCTTTTGTGAATGTCCTTTCAGAGATCACCACATACATTTTTTATGAGTTCTGAAAAAATAGATAGGTGTATTTCCAAATGTCTTTCTGTCTTAATAAGGCAAAGAATTTCTGGTTGTTTTCAGAGGTGTTTGAAGAAGGGAGATCTCTGTTTATTACACTGCATTACCAGAACGTTTCCATGTTGTGGTTTTAGCTGGGGTTCAATAACAGAGTCAGGACCTAAAATGGTGCCTGTAAGAAGTTTTGGGATAGCAAAAAAGTGCTCAACTCTCCTCAACTCTAGGCAGAACCCCTCTGTGGCTCAGCCAGTTGATGACTGTGTGAATTAATATATTTGGGTGGGGAGGCTTGGGGCTGGTTTGTTTTTTTTCATTTACCCAGGGATTTTATTTTATTCTGAGAGCCAAAGTTTGTATTTGAAGATCTTGAAGGTCTTTCCTATCTAAATGGATTATCTGATTTATCCACTTGTTTGAACCTGTCTCATTTCAGCCTCTGCCAGTTGTCTCTAATCCTTCCCCAAAAGATGCTTTGAATAGCCTGGCTCCGTCATCTTAATAACCTTGTTATTAGGTCAGTCTTAGCCTTCTCTCCTCAAAATAAATAAAACCCTAAAGAAGAACACAAAACCAACTGTGGTGCAGTGAGTGCAGTTCATAGGTGGATTAGCTGTCTCTACAAGGCCAACAGTACAGGAACAGTACAGGCTCTGGTAAAAGGTTCCATTAATGCTGCTAATACTCAGAAGGATCCAGTTCAGGTGTGGTTTCTCTGGGCTTCAAT
The DNA here is from genome assembly GCA_013397515.1 of Upupa epops. NCBI lineage: Eukaryota > Metazoa > Chordata > Aves > Bucerotiformes > Upupidae > Upupa > Upupa epops. The sequence continues at coordinate 83,663 of VZRI01009856.1, forward strand.
AATAAAACTCTTATCTGAGTTTTCTTCTGTTTGGAATAGCTGTCCACTTCATTATGGAACAGCAAGCTGAATAGTATCAAGATAGTTGAAGAAAGAAGCAAGGGCAGTGCATTAAACACTTGAAACAGCTATTCTATCACAAATTTTAATTACTGAAGTGTTTACTAGGCTTCAGGATTTGAAGTTCAGAAATGGGTGATGATACCATGGAACCAAAGCAGATTTTTGCTGGCATCATAATTGACTTGGGATTCTTTTCATCATCTGGCAGTGAAAATTGTTGAGATGTTTGCCTTACTTCCCACTTAGGATTCTTAACAAGATTTTAAATAATGCTATAATTCTTCAAAATTTTAACTTACTTTTTGTACTTGCTGGTCCTAGCTGTCCTTGAGTGTTTTACAGAAAGTTATCTCATCCATTGATCTGCTGCACAAATTCAAATGTGTATCATTGAGAGATGTTCTGTTCTGTTCTGTATTCCCAAGATTCCCAGACTAGTAAACCAAAAGATTGGAACTGCAGAAAAAACTGAGAAACCTTTTTTTTTAAAATCCCACTGTTTGTAGAAGTCAGTAGATCAGGCAAACCACAAGGCAAACAAACCCTGGATTATTCTGTAGAAGACATTTCTGTACTTCACAACAGAGCATTTTGATCTGTCTGCATATTTTCTTCTCAGGTTATTAAGTCCAATGCTAGATTTTCTGACCATTCCCATTAAGGATCGTGGAAAGTTAGTGTTTAGTGTACTTTACAGTAGAGCTCTAGGAAAAGCTCTCATCAGTGTTACTGATCTGTATGTTTTCTGGTTCACAGAAATTAGAGATACATGACAAATCCGTTCCTCGAAGCCAGGACTAGTCCTGATATATTCTGTACATGAACCTTTCATGTATAAGAAACAGTTTTAGCATGTACACCCAAAATTATCAGCCTACATTAATGTAGGTTCCAAATAAAACTTAAGTGGAAAAAATTGACAGAAAAAGGGGCACATAACAAGGATATGTGTGTCCCATTGCCAGCCTTTTAGTGTTCTCTGTGTGGTAAAATAACAACGGAGGCTCTCACTGCAACCAGGATACACTAGTACACTAGCAAATGCAGTTGCTTTTAGATTTACTTTGTGGATTTGGGGGGTTATGTGTTTGTTTTGGGGCTTTTTTTATGGTTAAGAAGCTCACCTTATTAAGTTCAGTTCTGTCAGTTAGTTTGATTTGCAGTTGGGATCTGATGCTGGTACAGCACAAGCTGACTTTTTGTTTCTGAAAAGAAGTCTGTTCTCTAGAGATGCTTGTGCTCCCAAAAGCAGGTGAATAAAGAGTTCATCTGTGTCTCCAGGAGCAGTGCTTCCCAGGGCAATTCATCCTCTTCTGCCTGAATGACATTGACAGTGTTTGCATCTTTGAGGAGCTTTCTTTGCTGCCTGGTAGATGCAGGAGAGCAGCAAAATATACCAACTTTTTTCTTTGATAAGTAGAGACAGAGATTAGGGAAGAAAGATCACAACTCTCAATTTCTTTTCTCTGCTTGAAATCATAAGTGGAGACAGTACATCATGTCTACAGGTGCAGAGTAGACACTTCTGTATTTACAAACAGTGCAGTTCAGTGGAGAGGGGTGGCTGCATGTGACTTGGATATTTTCTTTGTCTAATGATTCTGAGATTTATTGCTTTAGACATTCTGCGCTGTGGAAAGGTGCTTTGAGAGGATGGACATAGAATATGGGTAGCTTCATCACAGGGATAAGAATTCCTACACTTGCTCAAAGTTTCTCTTATTTACCTCATTTCAAAACCCAGAAAATCAGGTGAGAGTTCTGCACAGGTCAGATTTTGTGAAATACTGTGCATACAGTAACTGTGCTTTTGTTACTCACAGAACAGGGATGCTGGATGAAACCTTGGGCCCCTTGTTCCTGAAAAGGGTGGCGGGTGGAAGCCAGCTCTCCTCCCAGAGAGTGTGGTGCTTGTGCAGAAGCACAGGATGAGAGCAGACCACACAGGAACTGATGATTTTCTCCTGCATTCATGTGTTAGCAGGTGAGTACTGAGCAAGAAGACTCCAGCTGGAGAGAAATCAAGCACGGGGCAACATTACAACCACAGCAGTTGGTGTAAATGACAACCACTAAGGCTAAGAATTTTGCTGGTTATATTTCTCTGCAAACCACACAGCAAGTGACATCTAACACTTGCTTTTTTATAGAATCATAGA
>VZRI01009858.1:4980-76592 GCA_013397515.1 Upupa epops
GAGAGGCTGAGGGACTTGGGGCTTTTTAGTCTGGAGAAGAGAAGACTTAGGGGAGATTTGATAAATGTTTATAAGTACCTGAAGGCTGGCCAGGAGGGAGGGGACAGGCTCTTTTCACTTGCTCCCTGTGATAGGACAAGGAGCAATGGGTGTAAGTTGCAGCAGAGGAGGTTCCGCCTCAACACAAGGGGGAACTTCTTTGCTGTGAGGGTCACAGAGCACTGGAACAGACTCCCCAGGGAGGTCGTGGAGTCTCCTTCTCTGGGGACTTTCAAGGCCCGCCTGGATGCGTTCCTCTGTGATCTGTGTTAGATAGTTTTGTCCTGCTCCGGCAGGGGGGTTGGACTCGATGATCTCTTGGGTCCCTTCCAACCCCTAACATCCTATGATCCTATGATAAGAAAAACACTCTGTATATAGTCATTTTGATAGAGTCCTTTCAGAAAGAGTAAAATGAGGACAATCCATGGTGAAAGACATTTTTTCCTTGTCGTGATGTTTCCATAACCTTTAATGATTGCGCGTTTGAGAGGTAACATTGCTGAGAGGAGTAAATTACAAGTAGATGCTTTGTTAGGCAATAATATACTAGCTGAATATTTATGCACTCTGCAGTAGTCACAATCTTTGACTCATGGGAGTGCTAGCTGTACTCAGATATGCCTTAGTGAAGGTAAAGTCTGCTCCTCCAGCAAACAGCCAACTTCACAGGCTATTTAGCTTTGCTTCTCCTAGCTGCAATTTCAGATTTTACTGACCTGAGAGTAGGTTTTAACAGCTTTCTTATTCCTGGCATTCTTTTCTCCTTAAATCTTTTGCCAGGATATGGCAGATCATATAGAGCAGCTTTATTTATACTGTTCAGTAAAATCAGGTCAGGGCCTGTTCTGTGACCCTGAGGCTAAATGACCCCGCACAGCTTGTGTTCATATGCTTAACCTTTTCCTCCTGTGAAAGTAAGGCAGCCTCATCCATGCTATTTAGGACTGGATGACTTCCTGTTTTTTTATTTCACAATGACAGAGTCCCAGCAGCAGGAAAACTTAAGATTAACCTTTGTAGCTCTCAGGCTGAAAGTAGATACAGATTGGTAAGTCTTTAAGCAGCATATTGTTCATATCATGAAGGATACTCAGCTGTAGGTTTAGAGCATGAACCTGTTTATGAAATGAAGTCTTTTCATCAATTTGCATGCCCTCAACATGCATACAGAATAATATACTCAACTGAGTTTGATAATTCTGCTTTTCTTTGGTAGGAATCAGGGAGGGAAAGTGGGCCGGGGGCTATATATTTAGCAAGAATGAGGGAAGAAAGAACAATGAGCAAGAGGGAGTCTGCCTGCTCTTCACTTACAGACTTGTATGGTCCTGATAGCAACCTAGTCAGATAGTCTTTTACAGATTCTTTTATGAGAGCTTGTATCATTTTCTGTTTGATTGATTTGTATTTTTTTGAGACACTGTCTTTCTTGTCCCATGACCTCTGGAGGAAAGACTCCAGAATTCTTTTGTTTGCATTTATGAGCTTTGTCTCTTCTGAGTCCAGAAAATTAACATCTAGAAAACTAGCTAGAGTTAGCAGATCACCAAACTAGGATCCTCTGAATCCGTTACTCCACAGCTGACAGTTAAAAATATGGGATGCTTGTCAAGGAATGACTTAATGTGAACCAGCCTTTCCTGTCCTGCCTGCTTCCTTGACAGTTTTCTGTTACAAGAAATAAATATTTGCTTTACTCTGTGCTTTAATTAATATGTAGAGCCTTAATACCTGTCCATCTCAAGATAGTCCACATGATAGTAAAAAGAACTGCTGTATTTCTCGCTTTATTTGGGAGAGTAGAGGAAGAAAGTTGTCTTATCCAATTGACTTTGTCAGACCTGCAAAAAAGGATATCCAGCTGGTGTAGTTTCCCTTCAGCAGGTGGAAGATAAGAGCAGCTTGGAGGGTTTTGCTCTTTTGTTCACTCTATTTTAATATAATCAATCTCCACTGATATTAACAGTTTTCTTTGTGGCACAATGTCACTACACATGGACATACAGAAGCAGTATAACTTGTATAAACTTTCTAAAGAACTACATAGAATAAAAACTTTACTCTTTTCCTTCCAGAACATTCCCTGTCATGCCATTTCAATGGGTCAGGGCCAGGAAGTCCATGCAAGGCGCCTGTTAAATCAGTGCATGCAAGATGGAGGATGGCTTCTTCTACAGAACTGCCACCTTGGCTTGGAGTTTCTCAGTGAATTTATGGATACCATTACCACAGCAGAATTTATGAATGAAGGTTTCAGGACCTGGATCACTACAGAGGCTCATCCAGACTTTCCTATTAATCTTTTACAATCCTCTATCAAATTTACTAATGAACACCCCCAAGGTAGGAAGCCCTGTTTTGTTTGAGTTTTGTGGCTAGCTCCCCCTCACTATATGCTGTGTCGTGTTTTAGTTGTTATACTCCATTGTTTTATTAGTTAAATACAGCACTGTATAGGTCAGTCTTGCAATGTGTAAAGCACAACTTTTGTGGAGAAAATTGGTATTTTTTGGTACTGTAACAAAAATTGCTAGCAGTTTGTAAAGAACCTATGGAGAATGGCTTTATTAAGCTTAGTACACTCCATTACTCTTTTCTTTCTGTCCTGTTGACACCACCTAAGGATGCAGAGGAAGACCAAACCTCTGGTTTACTGGATAAGGCAAAGGAAAGACTTTGTTGAATGCTCAACCTCCCAAGCTGCAGTATGTAGCTGTGTCTGTTGCTTCTTGATAAGTTGTCTGATGCTACTGACAGGAGATTGACCCAAACATCTTTGTACATTTTCCTTTAAGTATTTGTGAGCTGCTACTGAATTGCCCCTTAGCCTCTGTCACAGGCAAGACAGTTAATAACAACTCGTAGTGGATCTAAATACTGAGGTTTACTCAAGAACTGATGACATCAGGGCTTTTAAGTCACTTATTTTAGGCACTGTCTCATGCTCACAGCTTCCTGTGTTGTATTGATTTTGTCTTGACTTTCTGTTATGGGTTGAGGCTGGGCCAGCCACTAGAAAATGACAGATGCTCTCTGTTAACCCCTCTCCCTCCCCAAAGAAGGGAACAGTAAAGGAATAAGGAAGAGAGACATATAGATTTGCATTTGCCTTAGTGCATCTTCCCTACCTGCAGGATCTTTCTCCACTTGAAGGATGTTTTCTTAAGCTAGGATGTTCATCTCATGCCTTCTGGGCCTCTAAGCCCCCAGTTTGTCCCACCTAAGTGTTGTGTGCTGAAGCACAATGTGTGATCTACATAACAACTGGCAATACTGACACATTTCTGTACTAATGGGAGGATTCAGAATGTTTCACTTTTTGCAGCCTGTACCATTTGCATTTAACAAGTAGCAGGTTTGTCCTTGACAGTTCAAAATTCTGCTTTTGGATAAGTCTCAGTTATATCTGCAGTTATCTGCTGCCTTTCACTATTCACAGTTTTCACAGCTGATTTTTGCACACCATAGCACCCTCTTCAACATAGTAAACAAACTCAGCCTTCTTGTCCCATTATTGTCCCATCCAGTTTCTCCACACCTCCCTTGTATGCCAAATGTGCACAGTGTATCTGAGGGGAAGTTTGGTTAGTGCTAAGTGGAAAGTGCTAAGAACTTTCTTCAGTCTGCTGGCTGTGCTATTTTTAAGGTAGCCCACTGTCTGGACTGATTTCTTTGAGAAAGGAGTGCAATTTTGGCTTTCAGTCAACCTAGCATTTGTGACAATCCTGAAGTACTTACCAAAAAATCTCGGCTGGCAGTTCCCAGCTTGAATGCAGAGGGTTACTGTGCTGCAGGTGCAGAACTTCTTGTTGAACTTCATACACGTTTTGTTGGCCACGTCTTTGTTTCGCTCTACATCCCCCTGGACTGATTCTTTGCCATTTAGTGTGATGCTCTGCCGTGTCAGCCATACTGTAATTCAGTATTGTCTGTAAGTTTACTGACATTGCCTTCTGTCTACTAATCCAAGACAGTGATGAAGCTATTAAAGAATATTGGTCCCTGGTGTACTTCGATTTTTTTTCTGGCCTTAACCAATTGATTATTTACTACTTGAGCCCAGAAACCAAGCTGTTAGCTTTTTACAAGATGGTCTAGTGGATGAGAGGAGAGAATAAAGTATTGTTTACCTTGGCTTCAAGAAAGCTATTGGCATAACCACCAAATACATCTTTACAGACACACTAAAGAAGTAGATATAGAAGAAGTGGACAGTGAGGGGTGTTGCAATTTCTGTGGATTTCCAGGCTCAAAGGGTTGTTGTAAGCAGCAAAAATCCATCTGGAAAGGAGTCACCTCAGGGGTCAGTACTGAGGCTAGCACTGGTTAAAGTTTTGCTAATGACCTGATTGAACACCCTTAGCAAGCTTATAGGTGATACAAAGTTGGGGGAAAAGGGCCTGATAGACCATGTTGTTTTTCAGTATAAGTTTTACAGGCCAGAGCAATGGTCCAACAGAAATCTGCTGAACTTCAACATAGCAAAAGGGTAAGTACTCCCCCTGGGGAGGAAGACATATACCCATACATGATGGGTCTGGGCAGCTGTAATAGGATCATAGGATCATAGGATGCAGCTATGCGGTATAGGTGATAGACACAGATGGAAATCCAGGACACTCCATTTCAGCATCAGAAAAAACTTACCTCATTGTGAGTGTGGTCAAATACGGGAACACCTTGTTCAGTGAATTTATAAACTCCATTCTCAAAACACAAATGGGCACAAGGTGACCTCCAGAGGTTCCTTCCAACCTCATTTATTTCATGTTATTCTGTGGGATATGAAAGTATCCAGCTAAGTTGTCTCCTACCTGTTGCTTTCCAGCTGTTGAATGTTTTTCTCTTACCCAAACTATATTGCTACTTGCAGATGTCTTTTATATGTTTATGGAATAATTTTAAAGGTTCCATACTTTTTCTTCCTCATATATTACATATTTATACTTATTTTCTAGGTGTGAAAGCTGGCTTAAAACGGACTTACTCTGCTGTTACTCAGGATCACCTAGAAGTGAGCAACATGCCACAATGGAAACCATTGCTATATGCAGTAGCATTTCTTCACACAACTGTTCAGGTTTAAAAATATTTTTATTTTCTGTCTTAACACTGTATTTCATTTATTAATACACCATGTTATTAAAGGAAAAACACGGAGAATCTCATACTGGTAAATAAATTACAAAAAAAAAAAAGAATAAATAAATCAACACATCTCTATTACTGCAACTATCTTAGAGCTCAAAACATTGCAGTAGCATTTCAGACAACCCATGACCAATTAATGTGCTCTTTCTTAAAATCTTTGTGCATGGTTGTGTGATCTGTCTTTCATTTAACTGCTTTTTTACTATTATTTTAAATCATAAAAGCAATTTTTACAGCTTGTGTTGGAAAACCACAATCTTAAATCTGTGTTCACAATGAGAAGGGCTAAAAAGGTGAATATAAATCCCTACTGAATTGAAACCTGGAGAAGGAAGTGAAAGTGGAATCTGATTTTGGGTCTTGCCTTTCAGGAGTTCCATTAAAGAAAGTGTGTTATGGATTAACCACAACTTTTTATCTTTCTGTTGATAGATTTTGCAGTATCCTTTGTTTGTATTTGCTACCTAGTTAATTTAGTGATGTGGTATCCATGCACTTATATATTGTGGTCCTATTGAAACTTGTGGTATGCTTGTCTTTGGCCCATCACTTCTTTCTTATTGGAAATCAAGAAAGTTTAAATACCAGATACTGCCCTAATAACTACATGACACCAGCTGTAGATTATTTAGAAGCAACTTTAGCTCCTCGTATTTGCATTGTGCAAAGATATCAGTGGTACAAATATTTTTAGTCAATAGGAGGACTGCAGACAAAGATGATGAGTAATGAATTTGGACATTATTTCCTAAAACAGTGTCTTCATGTTTGAAATTAGAAACCTACTGTTCTGGACTCATAGGTTCACTGCACTTAAAAAAGAGGATTATTTTCTGTATGAAAATGTTAATATTCCTCTCTGTTCATATCATTCTATTGATAATGGTAAATGAAGAAATATCTAACTGATAGATAATTGATCGAGGATTTGGATTTGTGTGTTAACAGAAGAAGAATTTTTTTACTATTGATGAAATAACCCCAACTGAACTGCTACTATTTACATATTTCAAGTATTCTTTGGCACTTAATGCTTTCTTTACAGTTGCTGTCAATCAGCCTTTTACCTCTATCTGTTTTACAGGAAAGACGAAAGTTTGGTCCTCTGGGCTGGAATATTCCATATGAATTTAATCAGGCAGATTTTGCAGCCAGTGTACAGTTTGTTCAGAATCATTTGGATGATACGGACATTAAACGTGGAGTGAATTGGAGCTGTGTTCGCTATATGATTGGAGAAGTGCAATATGGTGGCCGTGTAACTGATGACCTTGACAAAGCACTGCTGAATACGTATGCAAGAGTGTGGTTTGGAGAGCATATGTTCAGTGAACAATTTTGTTTCTACAAAGGCTATGTTATTCCAAAAGCGAAAATAATTGAGGATTATCTCCAATACATAGAGCAATTGCCAGCAGTTGATACACCTGAGGTAAACTATTCCAATATATTAAGGGAATTTTTGTCAGAAAAACTATTTAATCATGAATACTTTCCCAGAGCCATGAATGTTTAGGTCAATATTAGCAGTGGGACTGCAGAACAGATTTGGCCAGGACAAGGTAAATGAAACCTTCTTCAAACAATTGGAAATAGTCTCAAATCCACAGGGATGATGAATTGAGCCTGAGAGAGCTGGGACTCTAGCCTAGAGGAGGCTTATGTAGTATCTTACTATAAGTGTTGAGAGGCTATAGAGATAGAACCAGAGTCTTTTCAATGGTACCCAGTGAAAGGTATAAATTAAACAATAGGAAACTCCATCTCACAAGAAGGGAACACGTCTTTACAGTGAACATGGTCAAGCACTGGAGGGGATTACCCAGAGAAGCTGTGGAGCCTTAATCTTTGTAGATAGTAAAATCTCAAGTTGCTGTACACCCTGTTCTAGCTAACCCTGCTTGAGCAGGTGGTTTGGATTAGATGACCCTCAGAGGTCCCTTCCAAACACAACAGATTTGTGTTTTTGCAGTTCTGTGTAGGATAAAGCAGACATGAACTTAAAAATAATGAACATTAAAAATCCATGTGGTCTCATTGTAGAAGTTATTTTATTTTGACAACAGGAAGATTTGGATGTTACCATGAATTGACGGGGTAGGGTGCAGGGTAGCTCCTGGTTGCAGCCACTCTTACGTGACCCATTGTCTACTGCAACAGTTACATTAATTCACAGGAATGACACAGTAATTCGTGACTGCAGATTTCGCTTCCTCCTAGTGCAGGCACATGTGATAAAGTTAGCTAAAACTGAAACAAAAGTGAATGTTCTGGACTTCTGTCTTATTGCCATTAAGTTGATAAATGCATTTGGAGGCAAGTTCTATTAAAATTAAATAGAACTGAACAGAAAAAAAAATAAGGTTTTCTGTTACTGATAATGTGCTGGCTAAGAGGGCAAGAAGATTACAAGGTCATAAAGCAAACTTGAAAATGTTTTAATATCTGAAGGTAGTGAAAGCAAGCAATGTTTGTGCTGGCAGTGATACAAGTGATGGCAAATGCAGCCAATACAATGTACCAGCAGGATCCAGTGGAGCCCAGCTCGTGAAGTGGTTCCTGTCAGTGTATGAACCTTGACTCTATCAGGTGCCACTTTCATGGATCTGGTTTTCTAAGCATTTGGGAACCTATTTCACAATGCTGCAATGTATTTTTTTGAGTATTTTGGTGCCTCTCAAAATCCGTATGTATGGTTATATGTAGGGGAATTTTACCTTTGACTTTTATGTAAATAGGATAAAGTCCAGGAATACAAACTTCTTTGCCTCTTTCACGTTTTCACAGGTTAGGAAGAAAGCCACAACTTCCTTCTGTCATTCCAAAATCTGTCAAAACTGCTCATGGAAACCTTTAACCTTTTAAGCTGCCAGTCTTCTCTGTTCACAAAGGATATTGTACTGGTCAAAACAGTGTATCTTTGTTTCCTCCCCTTTCCATTTTTGGTTAAGAATGAAATACTGAAGAAGTCTGATGACTGTGCTGTATCCTTGCTCTTTTGATGAAATTTCAACATCTGATCAGAATGAACACTGGCTTCTCAAGAGGACTATTGAACTCAGCTATCACTTGGAAAATGCCTTTGATTTCAGAGGGGTATAGATCCTTAGCAATTGGGTTTGAGGATTTATCAGGCCTAAAAAACTACCTGAAAGACAGAATTCAACATTCCCTTTTTAATCAAAATTTGCAGAGATTTATCCAGAGATAAGAAACTTGCCTTCTTTATTAATTTACAAGGTATCTAGGACAATAGTCCACCCGTTCTTTCATGCTTGTAATTTCTTTGTTCTTATTTCTAAAAACATCACTCACATAAAAAACACAGGAGCAAACTTGTATCCCGTGTAACATATCTGTCTTTGGCAATATATTACGGCGATTATGAAGTTAGCCCTTGGGCTGCCATGACAATTTTTATTTACAACAGCAGATATTTTACATGTTTCTGACTCAACAATAGCATTGCCACAAAATCTGCCAGACCAAAAGCAATCAAACCAGCCTTACTATGCAAGAGCAATGGCATGAAAGGGTGTATCTCCAAATATGTATTTTATTCCATGATAAATAAAATGCAGTGGTATTTTCTCTGTTTCCAGCTCTTTCCAGGTCTAAACATTCAGATAAACTACTCTGTATAAAATGTCTTCAGTCCTGCTTGGAACATAATTCTATGCTAGATATAGCCACATCACATGCAAAATTAAGTCTGTATTGTGTTGCTTGTACTGTTGTAAGGATCAGCTCCACAGCTGGCAGATGTCAGAGCAGGCTTGCTGGCTTTGACACTGGTTCAGCCATTTACATTCCCTATTCTCTGAGTTTCTAGATTTGGAAGCACAGCAATATTACAACAATATGGCCCTTCTAATTCTCTCATCATAGTCTGTAAATATTGGCTGCTACAAGTATCTTCTAACATGAAATATGGAAGCATGAAAGATGGGAAATGGAAGATTGCTTGGCTTTGGTGCTCAGTTTGAGGGCAAGCCTTCCTCATTGTTCAATCAGTGATTCAAAGTTTGTAAGAGATGCTGAAATTAAATAATTAAATAAAATCATTCAATGGGGGCTTCTGAAATAAGTCACAGTATGATTATTTCTGGAGAAGAGTTGCAATAGTCATCCTGACAATTACAGACTTACTGATATTTCAGTGGAAGGTTCTGAGAAAGCTATTATCATTCAGACAAAGGGCAGCTTTGCAGTAATTCTGTGTTAGAATTATTTCAGAATAAGGAAAAATAAGGAGTGGGAGACATCCCAAAAATAGCTAAACCATAAAATATCCTAAATATATCACAAGTCATAAAATCTTTGGGTTCTTGAATATGGGCAGTATTTTATTCATGGTGCTGCATGCTGTACAAGCCTAAGAGGCTGAGTAAAATAAAATGTGTTCGAAATAATAAAAGATCTAATTGATATGGGCATCTACTTGAGCTAGTACAACAACATTAGATCTCTAGAGACAAAAGAGCTAGTGGTGAGAGATCAGTGTCCATGTATATTTTCAACAAGCTCCAGTCTGGACACTAGACAGGAATCAGTCTATACTCCCTGAAGGCACTCCACAACATGATCCAAGGCCTGCTAGGTGAAGATAATTAGATCAGTTAAAAAGCCAACCCAGTCGTATGAGTGAAAATGCTGTTGTTTATGCAGTCTGTGTTAATATTTATATGTAATTTGGGCTTAGTCCTTGGCCGATTAATTGACCTATTCTTACCTATAGCTTTGTAGAGCTGAGGATTTTCTTGTTAATCCACTCTCATACATTAATTTATAGATATCATTTTAGAAGAAAATTAGCTCTTTTTTTCCATTTTTTCCTCTTTTGCTGTAAGGTGTTTGGACTTCACCCTAATGCAGATATAACTTACCAGACTAACCTGGCTAATGAGACATTGAGTACAATTGTGAGCATCCAGCCCAAAGACAGCAGCACTGGAGGAGGAGAAACCCGAGAAGCAGTGGTGCAGCATCTTGCTGATGAGATGCTGGAGAAGTTACCTCCAGATTATAACCCTCATGAGGTATATGCTGCGTTATGAATATAGGTATTTCATGTATGTGTATGTTCTGTAAGTTTTATTGTACTTTGTAAATTTAACTGGCACTTGTTTTAAAGAAACTCTTAAAGTTACACATGGTGTTTTATAAGTCTGTTTTGGTTTATAATCTAAACTATTCGTACATTTGGAACATATATTTAAAATGTTACAGTCCACTTTATTAGTCACCTTAATTCGGAAGAGCCACTAGAGAATTCAGAAAGTTCTTACTCTCCTTAGTGGCTTAGAAGAAGACACTAGGTCTTTCTGATTGAACAGTGATCTTACAATGATTACGTCTTTCTCTTATCAGTAATTGCCACCACTTTCTCCTCATTTTTACTTTTCTCAAGCTCTGTAATCTTGTTCTGTAAATTGCACTTTTCTCTGATTAATCACACTACTCTATTTACATGCTTTTTCTTCACGATGAGTTGACATGATGAATTGATGTTCATGTCAATCTTCATGACATGTTTCTTTATGAGGAATTCCTCATGATGAGTGACATGGGTTTTTGCAGAACCATCAAAAATTACACTTTGTTTCTCTATTATTTTGCTCTGAATTTCTACAGAACATCCTCTGGTCATTTCTAACAGTTTAGTATTGGCAATAATGTGTTCCTCTGTAGCTCTTTTTGGCTGTGTCACTTACACTGAAACTTCAGATTTTGCCTCTGAACTGTTACGAGATTTGGCAGCTCCTGATTCTTCAGTATTTCCTTCTTCACTTTGCCTAATGAATTTACTCTTACTCTCATTATCCAGATTCTAGAGCTCTTTTGTGTCTTTATCAATGCTTTCTCTGTTGGAAGAATCTTTTGCTTTTGTGTTAGTAGTGCCCAGTTCCACCTCTGTGTTGCTGTTGTTAGAGCGCAAGTTTGGCCACTTCTACACAGTAATGTGTAAAAGTGTAAAATGTAGTAAAAAATCTTTTTAAATGTGTTTCTTATCATGTGTTACTCTGGAACCTCTTATAAAGGACAGAGGTGATAGGAATAACCTAAAAAGAAAGGTATATTTGAACACTTGTGTAAACTGACCAAACAACTGAATGTCTACAGCTAAAAAAAAAAAAAGGTTATGTTCACTAACTCATAATGAAGAATTTCATTAGTCAAAGCAGAGAAGAAGGGAGAGTTTAGGTGTTGTCTGAGGGAAGAAGCAACAGAATTTTGCAGAAACTACAATAAGCAAAGGAAATTAAGCTTGCAAGTGTAAGGGGTGAAATGGATTATCTGATTACTTCCTGTGATGTCTGGAGGAAAAAAAACCTGTCTGTTGTTAGCCAATTTAAGTCACACAGTATCACAGTATCACAGTAATGATGAGGCTGGAAAAGACCTTAAAGATCCAACCTATAACCAACCAAGTAAACCTAACATCTGACATCTAGATCATACCACTCAGCATTTCATCCAGCCTAACCTTCCAGAGACGGCGACCTGACCACCTCCGTGGACAGCCCATTCCAAAATTGGATCATTCTCAGTGAAAAACCTTTTCCTAATGTCAAGTCTAAACCTCTCCCAATGGAGCTTAAGACTGTGACCCCTTGTCCTGTCTCCAGTGTCCAGGGAGAAAAGACCAAACCCCGCCTGACTATCAGCACATTACCTTCTGGATCAGTTTAACAATCCAGAAACAAATATGATCTTTCCAGGTCCCTTACGATCCCTGATGATTCTATGATTCTATGATATTATGATTCTATGAAATAAAACTAATATACTAATTGTATTAGACTGAAGGAACATGTCAAAAAGAGTTCCTATGCATACCCCACTGGATAAGAGCAGTAAAAAGAAAACACTCTTTAGTCTTAGCAGTGTAACTTGGGTTTGCTTTTAGAAGAATATTATGCTCCATTAAGGCCACAACATGCTAGTCTTTGGAAATCCTGTTATAGAGGTAGTATCAGTGGAGAGAAGATTAAAACATTTCAGAAACAAATTACAATTAATTAAAAGCAAATACTCTTCAGAGAAAGTGGTATGTGCCTTTGCCATCTTTCACTAGTTCTTGTGGCTCTCCTTAGAAAGCCTGGAGTGAATTTGCTCAGAGTTAATAAACCAAATAGACTAAGACAGGAACATGTTACATGGCACAGGAACATGATATATGCTGCTTGTTTTGTTGTTGTGTTCTTGTGTGCTTCTTTTAACCAGTCAAATAATTGACTCAATGTCTAACCAAAAGACTATAAACAAAACAAGTCACCCATGCATGCTTTATCAGACTGCAGTTTGATGCAGGTGATGGAAAAGTAAATAAAACTTTCTCCTATCCTAAAACTGTCTTAATTTTTCTCAGCCTGAAGGCAGAGGCAGAGAAATAATTCTCTCATTACCTCCTTTACTTTCTTGCCTCACAGGTAGTAGAGAGATTAGTGGTAAAATTATTAGGTCTAGTCATACCATGTGAGTGAAGATAGATGCAAGAATAAAATGTCAGCCTGTCACAGAGAATGGTTTGTGATCCTTGCAGCTTGAAAAAAAGCTTGCCAGGGAACAGACATGGAGACATTCCAAAGATACTGCACTTTATTAGAGGTTACCTTTTAATTGTAGTGTTCTTTAATATTTTTGTAGCATTGATTGACCTTATCCTCCACTAAGGCTATGACAGCATTAGCAAGTATTGCATAGGAACAGATCATCGGAGGACCTCAAGCCTACATTTGATGTTTTAATGGTGAATTTACTTTGGTCTAACCCTAGTCTAGTCCTCTAGGCTGAACATCCACTAGAGCCTGGAGTATGTTAGACTCCCTGAAGCATAACTTTTAGCTTAGTTTAATTTGAACCTAAAGCAGTTTATGTGTCTGGAGTCTGCTTTTCAGGGCAGGAGTTTTTTTCTACAAAAAAATTAAAGAAAGGGTCTGAACTGAAATACTAACTTGGATGCTTTTGTAAGCTGTCTTTGGTTTAGTTGCCAACCTTATCAGATGTGGTGGTCACCCATCTTTAGAGCTTCATGTTTTGAACATACCTCACTGCCCACTTCCCTGTATACAACAGCAAGTGGTCCTTCACACAACTTGAAAAGAGCTTTGGTTTGTATGTGCCTTGAGCTTGTATTTTTATTCAGATCTCTGATTTAGACTGTTTCACAGAATGATGGAATTTTCATTTCTGCTGACAAAGAACACAGCAATTATTCAAGTCTATTTGAAATCAATAGCATTTACAACAGTAACTTGATCACTGATCATTAAATGGCCTGTGTTCGGCAACTGCTTTTTTGCTGAATATCCTATAGCGTGGTGATGAAGGAGCTGTTGACCTGACAACAACTAAGAAACGTGCATAGGGGAATCTGACACAGTAGACACATATGATGCAAAATAATGTTGACAAATATTATCATTTTAGTGACTCCTTCATTAAATCATCTTGTTTTCTGTTAGATGACATCTGTTTGCATAATGCAAATGAGATGCTTTAAGTGGGCTTTAAACTAGGTTTGAAGGGGGAAGGAGTTAATAGTTTCCTACTGTGTGGTGACAAACAGTGGGGTAGCTCACCAAAAGCATAGGGATTGAGAGCCAGTGAGGGCCCTTTACTTGCCCTGGGGCAAGCCAAGGAGGATTCACCAAGACAGTCTGAGGAAATCAAGGGGGATTGGCACAAGAGGAGAACCAGGGCCAGCCCAGCTGAAGTGTCTCTATGCAAAAGCACAGAGCTTGGGCAACAAACAGGATGAATTAAGGGCCACTGTGCTGCTGGGAGGCCATGCCATAGTGGCTATTACTGAAACTTGGTGGGATGATTCCCATGACTGGAATGTAGGGATAGATGGGTACAAGCTCTTTAGGAAGGATAGGCAGGGCAGGAAAGGAGGAGGTGTCACCCTCTGTATCAGTGACCATCTGGAATCAGTGGAGCTCCACCTGGGGAAGGATGATGAACTGGTTGAGAGTGTATGGGTCAAAATTAAAGGAAAGTCAGGGGAGGGTGATGTTACTGTAGGAGTATGCTACAGGCCACCTGACCAGCAGAACCAAGCAGATGAGGCCTTTCACAGGCAAATAGTAGTGGCTTCCAGATCACAGGCCTGGACCTCATGGGGGATTTCAACCACTCTGACATGTGTTGGAGGGACAACACGGCAAGGCACCAGCAATCCAGGTTGTTCTTGGATTGCATAGATGACAACTTCCTTTTCAAAATGGTGGAGGAACCAACAAGAAAAAGTGCTATGCTGAATCTTGTTCTCACCAACAGGGAAGGGCTGGTGACCAATGTGAGGCTCAGGGACAGCCTTGGCTGCAGTGACAATGAACCAGAGGAAGTATTCTAAGCCTATGACCCTGGATTTTAGGCATGCAGACTTTGAACACTTCAGGGATCTGCTGGCCAAAGTATTATGGGATGAAACCCTTGAGGAAAGAGGGGTACAGGACAACTGGTTAGTATTCAAGGATCACCTCCTCTGTGTCCAGGTGGTGTGTCCCTGCCCATGGCAGGGGAGTTGGAACTGGATGATCCTATGGTCCCTTCCAACCCTGATGAATACTGTAACTTCTTCCCAGGGAGGGTGACAGGGCACTGGAGGAGACTGCCCAAGGAGTTTGCAGAGTCTCCTTCTCTGGAGACATTTTAAACCCTTCTGAACCTGGTCTGGGTGATCCTGCTGTGGCAGGGGGATTGGACTAGATGATCTTGTGAGGTCCCTTCCAATCCCTGAGGATTCTATGAATTAGTATATTAATATCAGAAAGGCTATTTTGGTTAGTGAGTTTTGTCTTTTGAGAGTCTCCTGTCAGTCAATATCCATCTCTTTATGTCATAATAAGTACAACACTGGAAGTAAGAAATTTGCTGCTTGATAACAATTTTCATACAGAACCAATTATACTTCAAAACTGAAATTTAAAACTATTATTCAAAACATTACAGCTGTTCTTGTAGGTGCATGAAAACAAATCAGATGGATGTTTAAATTCTGAGAACTTTCTAGTTAAATTGTAGAGTACAGTAATATTTTAGAATATTTTCTTCTCTTGGTAGATTCATAAATATCACTACTTTGGAACATAACCCCTTTAACAACATCTTCCGTACAATTTTTCCTCTAACAAGAGAAATTCTTCCTCTAAGTGATCCCCCAAAGGAACACATCCTCTGTAGACTAGAAAAAACGTATTTCTTATTTAAAGTGTAAAATGCATGGAACATATTCTGTATAATTCCTTTCTTATTATTGACAGGCACTACACTTCTAAGTATTCTGTGGGAAAACAAAGGGATTTTGCTTTTTTTTGGCAAGAAAGGGTATTATCAATTCCTGTGAAATTTTCAGAAAGCAGAAACTTTCCCTGGATTTTTTTATTAAAAAAAAGCAGAATGCTTCATTGTGTAAATTATCCAAAAAGCATATTGTCTCAGCTCTAGTCTGTCATAGCTGATTGTAGCAGGTTTTTTTCTCTTTTACAGGAAGAAACACATTAGCTCAGTCTGTAAAATGAACTGTCGTACTGCAGAGCACTAGCATAATTGGCTGGCACCTTTTTCTTGGACGTTCTGGTTGGCAAACTCACGGGTCCTTCTGATTAAAATATGATGAATAACCTTTATGATAGCTGTCTTCCAAGGAGAATAGCATATGAAGTTGAAGTTTATTTGGCTTGGAGTTGAAACGTGAGAATTGTCTAAGCATTTACTTATTTATATTAGCAATTATAACTTCTCAATTGCTATATTTCATTTGTCTTGCAGAAACTTACTATTCAGTGTAACAATAAGATTTTTAGTAATATTTGCTGTCATATACAATGATATATCTGAGTGTATCTGGAAAAACACAAGCAAAATCCAGTCAACCTCCGCCTTTGAGGAAATAGCACATATTATACCACATATCTTTTGGGTTATGCTTGGCTACAGTGGGATTCCAATGATGTGCTCTTTGAGAGAAAAGACTTTCTAGTTCTTCCTTCATCCCATGTTAGGAAGCTCAAAATAAGCTTTTAAATAAATTATTATATCTTTTATGAGGCCATATAGACAGCTGGATTTAGGATCTTATTTTACTATCTATCTTTTTTGGTTCCACAGTCCCCTTGCAGAATTTCACCTGCAGAGGGATAGAGTGACAATGACAGTGATCAAGGTTCAGGCTACTTCAATAGGAGATGCATGATGCTGAGAGGCAGCAAGTACAGAGGGCAGTTGGCATTCTGACAGCAGTCATAGAGAGGAAAAACCCCTTGAATGTCCTAAAAATCAAGAGTTCTGATACTATGTATATGCACCATGATTTCTGCAGGTGCAACTAAATCCTTTCTCATGCACTGTTGTATACATCCTTGTGTGCATTAAAACTGTGTATATATACACCATTGTATATATCTTAGATATACATGGAGCATACAGTGTATGTCTGAAACATATGGTGCATGCTTTGTGTACTGAAGTGAGACAGGATGTTTTTGTTACTATTGCAGTGACTCATCCTTTTGGGCACAAACTGGAAAACAGGGCATTCAGCTTACACGTAAGGAAAAGGTTTTTCACAGTGACAGTAACAGAGCCGTGGAACAGGTTGCACAGGAGCAGAGGTTGTGGAGTCGTCTTCTCTGGAGCCATGTAAAACCAGCCTGGTTGTGTTCCTGTGCAGTCTCCTCTAGGGGATCCTGCTTTAGCAGGCAGGTAGAATTAGATGATCTTCAGAGGTCCTTTCAAACCTCTACCATTCTGTGTTTCTGTGATCAACAGACAACTAATTCCATTTTGAAAATGTTCTCTGTTGAATATGCATAAAACTGTTATCCTGAAAAATTAACAAGACCAAAAGCTTTCTCCCTATAAAATGGTGAATATAATGATGTGACAGGATTCTGTGGCGTCTGTATTACTTGTGACATTCTTGCTCTCTGGTATTGCATCCATGAGCATCTTGTTTTATGAGTCACATGCTATTTGAAGTAGCAACTTCAGTATATCATTGTGCTTGTTAAGTCTAACTCCATTTCTAGCATTATTTCAACTCAATCAGGCAAGAAGAGGTGAGAAAGTTCACATAGTGCAATTTGAAAATATGAAGAAGCTACCATCAGATATACTTTTGTATAGCACATGGAGTTCTTAATAACTAACTAGGGCAGAAGGAATTGCTGTGTCCCTTCAAAAGAGGGAACTTTCCCTCCTTAGAATGAAGAAGGAGCTCATTTTGGTAAGCTAATGAGTCTTGGTGTGCTAAATCTTACACTTGGCTCAGGACTTGAAAGGCAATCTGTTACATGAAAGTTTCTTTTCTCAGGAATTCTGCAATACAATTGAAAAGCTACCTTTTGCTTTCAAAAATTATTGCATGAGAAACAGGAGATTAAATCTTACAATCCTCGCATTACTCTGGTTTAGGTGAAAGCATGGCTTCATGAGATGGGAGCCTTTCAACCCATGAACATATTTCTCCGTCAAGAAATTGAATGCATGCAACAAGTTGTATCAAAAGTTCGAACAACTCTGACTGATCTCAAATTGGCTATTGATGGTAAGTAACAGTATTAAGGATCAGGCTAATTAAGATGCAATATTTATTACATATCTAGTACTGTATTACATACCTTTCCTTCCTTTCTTTTTCCTCTTTTATTCTCTTCCTCTTTTTAATTCTATCATATGACCACTCATTCTAGTGCTTAAAGCCTGCATCTCTAAGGATGCTCCATCCTAATTTATTCTGTACGTGTGCACTCCAGTAGTGCAGTTCATGTCCCACAATACTACTGCACTTCTGCAGTTCTTTCTAGGATCACTACAGAGCTCAGACAAGCTGAATTGCTTGATTAGGACCACAGGTCATGTGCCACAGTATTTATGAAATTAAACTGAGACATAATGATATAGAACAAGGTAGAAGTGTTGCTGCTAAGTAATTGAGAGACAGGACACTCAGGAGGCCAAGTGGTAAAGTTTCTCATTTAAGGTGAGATTTCAGGTGTTTGTGAGACTGGTTTAACAATGTCTTGAAATGGAGCTGAAGCGAGTAGGAATGCCAGTCAAAAAAGAGTGATAGGATTCTTCTTTTAGCTCACAGGAGGTAGCAAACAGCAGTCTGGACTATCTGGCTGAAAGTGAGCAATGGTGAATGTTGACAAAATCAGTCAAGAATACAGGCGATTAGGAGCAGATGGAAATTTTTATCAGAAAAGGGGTGAGGAAAAGGAAGAAATTATGATATTCCTGTCTGCCTTTGTTTTGACTTCCAATTTTTGCTCATCTACGAGAGTTGAAACATCCAGGAAGTTGCTCAGCCCAGCTTCTTGAATTAACCAATAAATGATGAAGCAGGAGCAGTTCATTTCCACTGGTGAAGATCTCACTCTGGAGAAAAGCAGAACCTGAGTGCCTCAAAGCTAGTTCCTTCAGATATAGGTGATGCTAGTACTGTGATCTATCTTATTGGCAATATTTCATGAACAGAGTAGTTTTAATCTGTATTTTTGTTATGCAAGAATCAAAAGGGACTTTTTCCTATCATTTCTATGAAGCATTGAGGCAACAATGCAAGCTTCAGAAACATCATGCCTAAAATCTGAATCTAGGAAAGAGTTTCACAGATGTGCCCAAGGCTAGTTAGCTTCCATATCCTTTAAGAATGTATGCAGAGATCAAGACAGAAGAAACAATTGTTCTCTGTTTCAATACTGAGCTGAAAGTTCTCTTTTTATATGTGCATAAAGCCCCGTTTCAAGTAAATTAAAGTAATGCTTTCAATCCAAGAAAGTATGAAGCTTTCTTTGATTGTGACAGTTATATTTAAAGTCTCAACATGCACAATATTCTGCTGAGGGGTGGATGAGTAACATAATTTATTTGCACTTAGTATTCAGTTCCACAGTGGGCACAGTCCTCTACCAGCTGTTTAATCAAGTTAATGCTGCAACTTTTGTGCAGTCCTCTGAAACAGTATAATTTTCCTAGGGACAGCCAAGCTAAATATAGTGAAAAATTGCTCTGAAAACAAAATTGGATGATTAATGGCTTCTGGCAGATTCGTGCATGTGGGGGGAACATTAATTAGGGGATGGAAAGAACATTTAGGCACTCTGTCTTGTCTCAGTAAAGGAAAAGACCCCAAACTCTTATACTAGATTCCCCTCCAAAACTAGTCAACTGTAGTCTCAGATCATCTCAGGGCCTCCTTTTTGTTTACAGTGAGGTAAACAGTTCTGTCAGCTCAAATAAGTAGTTTGAATCTTGACATCTGCTCTGGTTGTGTGTCTGACTCTGGCTTCATGAACCTTTTAAGATCTGAACACCCACTTGTAGCAGATAGAAAATTTCAAACATATTTGGTGTTTAAGAACATCTTCATGTTGTGTCCTGTAGCTTGTGTAAGGAAGTCTGAATATTTGATTCTGCAGGTTGGATGTGAATACATGGAACTTGTCATTTTGCTACTGTTCACTGAATTGCATTCAAGATCCTATAAAGTCTTCCTAAGTGAGAGCCCATGTGCAGCTAATATGAACGATGTTGAGTGAATTAGCAGAGCCAGTTTTATCCCTCTTTCCAAAGGGCAGATTAAGCAGTATTCAGCTTTTGGGAAGTATGCTCAGAATGATTCCAATATGTTTGTTGGCAACCTTGCCCCACAACCCTGCATCTCCACCAATAAACTTTGCTGCCTGGAAGGATAGTTTTTTTTTAATCAAATTGTAATAATTGGATTGTAGCTGCACTCTATAGTCTCAGTTATGTCCCACCCATTAGTTCTGTTTTAATTACATATTGATTGCCCAAAATGCATTTCACAGTTGGTATAATACTGTGCTTCACATAGATCAGAAGGCAGCAATGATGATTGTCCTCTCAAGTGACCTACATAGAAGCTATGTTTCAAACAGAAAAAGCTATTTAGAGACAAGAAGCAGTATGACATGGATCTTGAACCAAAACTTCAGATCCTAATGGGTTACAAACAGAGCTTGAGCCCCTGGTGGCCATGTTTGTAGGCCAGTATATGAGCCATAGAGCTCCTGTGTATGTACTCTATCTTTGTTCTGTGGAAGTGTAGAGGCCTCTAGCATAGAATACTAATTCCTCAACTGTTTGCTGGTGAGTGGGCACTTCAAAACTCCTCTACCACTACTGAAGACAGTGTCTTTACATTCAATAAAACATAATGAGCCATTCAGTTATTCCTAGTCTTTTAGGGTTTGCTAGAGTAGAAGGGAATGGGATGTGGCCTTTCTGTGACATTGGGAAGGGGTTTCTCTTTATTCTTCACACACTGAAGTAGATATTTTGATGGTCCCCTGATGTGTCTTGTATTGGTGGAGAAGAGAGTTTCTGAGGGAAATCCCTAATCCCCTTTGAGTAGCTATCATGAATTTCAGTGGTGGAGCATGCTTGTATTAGCACTGAAGCGGGTACTGTGTCCTGGGCAATGGAAATAAGCACAGCTTTTAATTTTATTTTCTTTCCTGATTTTTTTAATCTACTTAGCATTCTGTTTAAGGGCTTGCTTGTTGCAAGAGAAGCAAATGCTTCACTGATTTATTTATGAGTATATCTAGATTCTACTTTGGTTGTAAAACTACAACCACTAGCAATTTGTTTCTGGTACCGTGTAATAGCTTTGTGTTTTCAAACTAGTTTTTCAGAACTGCCTGCTTCATGAACAAGTGAAAGTGATACAAGAAATCTTGAATTTGCTGTAGTTTCATGTCATATATGTGCCATATGATCACAGAATTCAGGCTGCTATTTGTGCAGTACTTACAGAGTTAGGAAAGAGAAATACTTCCTCCTAAACTTTTTACATGATTTGTAATGTGTAAATGTTTTCACAGGCCCAGAGTTCTGTTCTTTACATTTTTCTTAGTACTTGCAAGACAAATACCATTAAAACCCATAGGCCATGAGATCAACAGAGAGGTTAAAAGAAGTGGAATTGATACAGGTAACTTCTACAGGGGTCATCATGGCATTTGTCACAGACAAATTCCACATGCTTAAAAAACCTTTTCACTTGAATTACAATATAGCACCTTTGGCTACAAAGCTGGTGTATTTTCATGCATGTAATGACACCATACATAACCTACATGCCAGAACTTGTAAAAAAAAGTCACGGATTGTTCTTACCCTACAGAGAAGGCATAATAATTAGCATGTTTTTGGCATATGTTTATACCAGGTTGACACAGGAGAGAAAATACAGGTGGGATTATTGAGTCAGAAGATATTGGACATTAAAAATGGAATGTAATAATGAAGAATTCATCTGAGGAACAGGGGGGATGAGTCTAGTGTGTCTTGTCATGTAGCTACTCTTGGCTTAGCAGCTCTCATTCATTATTTACTTCTCATCCTGATAAGAATTCCAGAATGCTGCCTGTTGTCTTTTACAAAGCATGGCATGTTATTTCTGGGTTTCTTAGTAAGTGTTGTGTATGTTTGACATGGTTCTGGCTAGGACAACTGTTTAGAAACACACATGGCACATTTAGGACAAACTGCAGGAATTAGTTCATCCTGCTGTTCTATTAGGCTAACTCAGGACAGTGGTTTTTATTACTTTTGGAGAGGTGTGCAATGAGTTTTCTATTCAAATTATTGCTTTAGTATCTTTATTTTCAAACCTTTGTTGGATGCAGTCAAGTGTACTTAGTACTGGAGCTGGTAAGTTTTCAGAACAATTTGCAAGGTTACTTTCAACTTACTGACAGAATTAGATATTGCAAAGAACCTAAGGATTTGTGTGCTCTTCTATATGAAAAATCACATGCTACTTTCATTTCTCTTGACTTGGAGGTTTAAATTAGAGGATTTTCCCCAGAACAGAAAGGTGAGAAACAAACAGAAAACAGAACAGGGGCAAAGGTTAGGTGCAGCTGGAGAGAATACTACAGTCTAGAAGTAAAAAATGGGGAGTGCTGTGCATGGTATAGTTTGGCTACCTCATTCACTTGAGACCAGGAGACAGACAGTTGAGGTGATAAATTGTTGGAGGTCTTGGGATTTAAACAGTCTGATGGAGTTAAATGAGGTTCTGAGAGTTTCCTTCTCCAAATGCTGAAGTGCTGAAGTGCCAAAGTGCTGGAAGCGAAGAAAGTGGGCAATACCCAAAGAGTTGCCTGAAGCAAAGGAGTGGACTTCTTTCAGCACAGCAGTGGTGGTCAGTGAGCTAACAGTAACAGACTAAACCTTGCATTTAAAAAAAAAAAATAAAAAGATTACATTTTAGGTATGGGAAACATACTTTAGCTTTTATTTGTTTTATCTAGTACTCTATATATCTTGTATCTTTGTGTGGAACTACAGATGCTTTCTTTGCGGAAGAAGTGAGTTAGCTGTTGTCATAAGACAGAAAAGGAGGAAAATTTATGAGGTTACAAGCAAATTCATATTTTCTCTTCAGCCTGTTCAATGAAGAAACAGTTGAAGCTTGGTTGCTGGGGCAAGAAATTATTGGTCCAGTATCAAACCAGGTTGCTTGGTAGGTAAACTTGAGTGGGGACTAAAGACTGAAAACATCAGCTTCTACAGTTGCAACTAAAACAATCAAGAATGGATTGATACTTTCAGTGAGCTTTTTCCTGTGTGCACTGTTAAGACTAGCTTAACAGACTCAAGTCCAGCAAGTATTGTCCTCAAGAGATAGTCTCCGATCCTATTATAATAATGTCAGCTATTGGCAAACTGTACTTGATGTAGAATCTAGCTTCTCATCTCATTTATATCCCACATAATTATTCTGGTTATTCTTGATTCACATCTGTGCCTGCGGGAAGAGAATCAATCAGTGGATTGAGGCATTTTTTGGTTTATGCTGGAGTTTAAGATCCTTCCTTTGTTCCTAACTTTATCCACTCATTTAAATGACACACACATTTCCTAACCAGACACTTTTTAAGCTTTTTAAATGTGAAATTCAAACTGTAGATCCAAATTTTACTAATCCCCCAGTTTTCAGCTTCAGCGTCTGGTAGGTATCGTACTGAAAAGGAGCAACTCCGTGAAATTATACAAGGTACTGTTGTAATCTATTCAAAACATTGTATCTATTGAATGAATCACTCTAAAAACAGATCAGTTTGGAACAGGCTATTTACTTTAATTGATAAAAACTCATTATCCTCAGAACTGAGTATCTTTATTTGGTTTATTTACTACACAGGAATTGGATACACTTAGATGTGGTTTAGAAGTAAGACAGTATAAATTTAGGGCAGTGAAAAGGAGGAATCCTAATTTCCTAACTGTGCGTTTTCCAAACTGTGTAGACAGCACAGTTGAAGTATTGGTTTTGAATCATGGAAATACCCTAATGTCTTTAACTGACCTAACATTTCATCAGTCATTTTCAGATGGGCTTTATTCCATCAAAGAAAGGGCATATCACAAAGTAAACCCCAAAATAGCCAAGTTATGGACAGCTGGCCTGTCTGATTCATAGAACATTAAAGCCTGCCATGTTAAGTTCATAGGACATTCAGTCTCTTCATAAGGTAGCTGGTGGTCAGAGTTTCTCAGAAGTTAAATAGGAGAAGTCTTTGATGTTGTGCTACTCACTCGATTTAAGAAATAAGTTTTTTTGGAATGTGTGTCACCTTTCTCCAGGAAGATTCCATTCCTTTTCTCATATTTTGCTGATTTTATTGCTGATAATTATTTTATTGGTTTTTATTATTTTGATTATAATCAGAGTGGTTTAGCTGCAGAAAAGCATCCCAACACCCACAGATGTCACTGAGTGCTGAAATTCAAGCAAGGTATGTCTGCTGCCAGAGATGACACCCACTCACTAGGAATATTTATGCAGCTATATGGGCAAGGCCAGAACTGTGAACATACCTCATCCTCAAGAACACTTTGGCTTAGCATTCTCAGCAGCTGCTCTGAGTCATAACAGGCAGATATCCTAAGGGATTTTGCCATGCTTCAGGGCAGAGTGGGGTTTTATTTCCCACTCTAAAAGCTCCAGCCTGCCCACAAGAATAAGGAAGAAAATGTGGCTCTTGCAGTTCGTGTGCAAAAGAAAGTTGGCTGCTTCAGCCTGAAAACAAGGAGGAATCAGAGATTAAATTGTTCTTTCTTGGTAATGATTTCCAGAGCTCAAAAGGGCTGCTCTTCATTTGCTTTTTTTACCCTCTACAGTTGCTCCAAAATTGAGACATGTGCTGCAGTATTTTTTTCCACTTGTTCTGTCTGCAGAGGGTGAACAGAATGTGGTCTAATACTGCATTTTTCTAGACAAAAAGGAGATGACACACAGTGGTTTCTTTCTTAAATGTTGATGCTGTGGTTGTATGTTAGCACAGGTTTATATCCAAAGAAAAGGTTTATTCGTTGTGTTATAAAAAAGTCTTAGCTATCCCAAAACATGGTTCTGTACTGAACTACGAATCCATTACAGAAAGTGCAGGTGCATTTAGTTTGCATGCCAAGGTTTCGATAGTGGGGAGGCTACAGGGATGGTTTCTGTGAGAAGCTGGTAGAGGCTTCCCTGGTGTCAGATGAAGCCACTCCCAGACAGCTCCAAGGAAAGCCTTCTCTGGCTGAGCCCATCATTGACCATGGTAGCACCTCTGGGATAACCGTATTTAAGAAGGGAGGAAAGCAGCAGCAACTGTAGCCAGAGGGAACAGTAAGAATATGTGAGCGAAACAACTTTGTAGATAAAAAGGTCAGTGAGGGAGAGGAGGAAGGACTCCATCTGCAAGAGTGGAGATTCCCCTGCAACCCATAGTGAAGGCCATGGTGAGGCAGGCTGTGCCCTACAACCGATGGAGGTAGACAGTGGAGCAGATCCACCTGCAGCCCACTGGGGATTTGATGACAGAAGCAAGTGGGTGCCTAGTGGAGGCTGTGAGCCCATGGAAGCCTGCACTGTAGCAGGCTCCCAGCAGGAACTGAGGACCCATGAAGAGAGTTATTCATACTAGAGCAGGTTTTTTGGGGGATCCACACTAAGTAATCTGTTCCTGAAGGACTGTAACACATGGAAGGGATCCACACTGGAGTGATTTGTGAAGAACTGCTGCCGGTGGGAAGGATTCCTATTGGAGAAGTTAATGGAAGACTCTATCTCATGAGAGGGACCACACTGGATCAGAGAATGAGTGTGAGGAGTTGATCCTCTGAGGATGAAGGAGCAGCAGAAACAATGAACTGACCACAACCCTCATTCCCTTTCCTGATCTATCTCTGGCAGGGGGGACAATGTAGACAATTTGAGAGTAAAGTTGAGCCCAGAAAGAAGGGAGGAGTGGTGGAAAGGTGGTTTAAGATTCAGATTTTAGTTTTCATTACCCTATTCTAATTTGGTCGATAATAAATTAAATTAATTTCCCGAAGTTGAGCCTGTTTTGCCCATGATGGTAATTGCTGAGTGATCTCCCTGTCCTTGTATTGACCATGAGCTTCTAATTCTCTTTTCTTCCCTGGCAAGCTGAGGAGGGAGAGTGATAGGGGTGGCTTCGGCAGACACCTCCCCACAGCTGGACAGTTAGTAGTTTTTAACATTTGCAGCTTTGTAAAAGTTGATTGTTTTGTTGTTGCCCCAAAAGAGATGTGTATGAATGAGAGCATGTCTTTACTTGCTAGAAGACCAAGAAGCCTATTTGCCATTGCTATACAGCAGAAAGTACCAAATTTGCACACAATTATACAACTGTTTGGGATAGCCACTGCATTCTTCTGAATGAAAAGCTGCTGTTATGTTTATGTGTACTCTTCTCCTTGCCCTGAACTGGAAACCAGCCAACCTCCACGGAATGGAGGGGTTTGAAATGCATATTTGCTGCTGGCCATACATCCATACGGATATGTTTGGATGGGCCATTGCGTCTCTTGTTTGCCGTCACCCAGACTACTTCTCTTTACATATTCTGTAATGGAAGCAGCCTAATTCTGTTTGGTATCTCATGTAATTCTTGTGGCAATTACAGTCACACAACTATGATGATAGATTGAACACTGATATTATATGATCATTTAATTGGAACAGGACTAACAGACTAGTTTTTCTAATTTAATGTATTTTAGCTGGAATAGAAAAGACATCCTGAGGCATGGCCATGTGCCAGATCTCAGTACTATTTGGAGTACAGACTGATAAGATGTAGGAACTTCAGGCACATGAAATGGTAAGCGTCACTGAAAAGTCATTGTCTTAGTAAATGCTGGTATTTTAATGGAGGCAATGGTGCCATGCTTGGAATATATGAGAACACGATGCCACTGCCAAAAAAATCTATGAAAAATCATGCCTCTAGATTTATTCTACATACAGCCTTCCCACTGGGAATCTTGATAATGGAAGTGTACAAAGTTGTCATTATTAAGAGTGAATTTCATGAGCTTCATCACTGTCTGTACATGCTTAGGATATAGATGAGCTACACAGTATATCTCTATCATTGATCATGTATGGGGGATCATTAAAAATATTTTAAAAATTTAGATGAGTTCTCACATCCCAAATACAGTACAAAGGCAATGAATACAAATAGTGTGTGTGAGGGAAGAGTTGTTTTAAAACAAGTCTTTATTTCACCTCAGAAAAACAGAAGAAATATAATTTATCTTGTCACCTTTAACTTTGAATCAAGTCTAATAAGTTTGCACAAATTAACTCCAAACTGATAAGACTTTAGTGCAACAGGTGTGTAATTAAGGCAAAACAAAAGAGGGTTTATTAGACTCAGAATGTCATTTGGAAGTTTTAATTGCCTTTGCAATCGAAGGGAAAGTTCATTCTGAATGTTTTACTTATCTTCTAGGAACCATAATTATGTCTGAAGAATTGCAAGATGCTTTAGATAGTATGTATGATGCTAGAATTCCAAAACTATGGTTTAGGATTTCCTGGGAATCAAGTACTTTAGGATTTTGGTTTACTGAGCTTCTTGAAAGAAACCGACAGTTCAGGAGCTGGCTGCAGGATGGACGGCCAAATCAGTTCTGGATAACAGGATTCTTTAATCCTCAGGTAAGACTGCCAGACAGATCTTTCTAACTGCTATGTAACATTTAAATTAGACCTTGAGAGACCCGCAAGCTGACTCAGTTGTGACTGTATGAAGCACAATCTAAATTCAATTTTTAGCATAAATGTGGGATAAATTAACTTCAACATTTACCAAAAAATATTTGCCAGATGTAAACAATGGAATGGATCTTCTGATGGATTTTAATTATCCTGTGGAAATTGGGTAAATACATCTTTTCACATTTCAGCATTATCCTTCCCTTTTCCCTTCCTCTGTTACAGTAATCTGTTTTTCATTCTTTGAATGAAAATCCCTCTGAGTACAAAACAAGGTAAGTTTCAAACTTTTGACATAGGAAGAAGAGATTCAGACTTGGCGCTAAACCCTTGCAAATCAATTCCTTGAAATGGAAGGTTTGTTATTTATATCATCCCAGAATTGTGCCAGACTTGGTTTGCAGAGACATTTAAAAAAAAATACAGCCTCTTGCCTGCACCATCTCAAATAAAAACCTGGCACAAAGTGAAACACAAAAAAGAAAACAGCTGAGAACAGAGTTAAAAGAAGGGAAGTATACATACCTAGGTGATGTGCAGTTTCTTTGCACAGCTATCCACATTCATTAAAGCTTTTTATGATTCACAGATGTTTGTGGGAAGCAGTAGTTGTGGAAGTGAGTCATTGTGTGAGCATCCAGCCAACAGGTTTCTGTGAAGCCTTAGCAAAAAGCTATTTTAAAGATCTATTTTAATCTCAGTACTTGTTAGCAATGCAAAAGCTAGCTGAAACAGCTGCCTAGAATAGAGAAAGCAACAGTGGCAAATATTCTCTAGGAGTACTGCTGGGAAATGCCCATCTATCATTTCTCCTGTCTGTGTCAGCTGTCTGCTGATACCACTTCAGAGCATGGAAATGTGCTCACAGAATCCCTGGGCAAAGGCTTCCTGAGCAAAACTATGAGGGAGAAAAGTGATAGTTTTAATGAAATGATTGTGCTTCCATGCTCAGTTTGTTAGCAACACATTGAGAGTGGCACTCTGAAATATTCCTAAGAACACTGTGCAGTGTTCAGGATGCAACACTAATAGACTTTTGATCTTGTTTGTGTTTGCTTTTGCACTACAGATGAGCAAGAGCTGATACAGATTTTGTACTGGCCATTTTAGATGGCTTTTTTGTGCTTTGTGGTTTTGTCCTAAGATTTTGCCAGCCCAGATTGGTCATCCTTCATTTTTTTAGATCTATATAACTGGATTTCTCAAAAAAACCTGCCAAATAATCAGTGTAAAATATGCCCAGGTATGTCCTGACTTAATAGACCATAGGAAATGAGAAAGCCTCCAGGAAAAAATCCTCCCCAAAAATAAAACACTTCATAACAGGCAGTTCTAAAAGCCCCTAAATACATAGTATGCAGACAATAAACTAAGAATGAGATGTGCTTACCTGATTTAAATATTTATTTGTGCTGACAATCACAAGGTTGTTGTTATAGTCCACATATTCTGTGTGAGTGGCTCATTCTGCAAGAAATTCCCTTGAGCAAAAGACTCCTTTTCTATTAAATTGTCATTTTGTTAATGGTCATGTTAGATGGTTTAAAAACTAGTATTTCCTGTTATGAAAATTGATTTTTACTTTCTCAAGCAAGTTGAGGTGATGAAGCATTAGCAGTGCTGTTCCACTGCCTTGCTTTTAATACTTGAGAAGTTGTCAGAACAATCCTCTCATTTGTGAGATGAAATGCAGTTCCTAAGTAACCTCTAATTTGCCTACTTCAATAGATCTCTCTGTTTGCTGTATAGTCAATGGGCAAATGCCATGGATAACACAGGGCAATAAAGTAGATTTACAGCACTTGGAGAATGAGGTATTCTAGCAGTAAAAATTAATATAGGGCCTGACTGTGCCTTCTCTTGGACTGCTTATACACCAGAATAAATTCTCTAATTTCACAGAAGTTTATTTATAGTGACACAAAAGGCTTTTATGACAAAGAAAACTCATTCCCTCTGTGTGCCTGCATTGGGCCAAGATAACTGGGACAAACAAAACAAATGTCATGAAATGTCTTCCCTCGCTTTTTTGTCAAAAAAGTGACACTGAATTTTTCATTTCTACCTTCCAGTTTCCATATTATGGTTGATGCTGTTTTGTTTCCTTATTTACATCTCTCTATTCAGTTGCTGTCACTTGTCCTATATATGGATTTAAAGCCCTGTGGAGGCAGAACTGTCTTTCTGGTTGTTTAGTACTTAACATAATGAACCCTCAGCCTATTTCTAAGACCCTCAGAAGCTAAAGCAATGTGAATACCAATAAGAACCTGAAGAAAAATGACTCCATTCCTCAGTGGCCATCTAATTCTAGTAAAACTGACATAATTTGCTGGCTGTAGGAATTTCAAAAAAGGAACTTTCTAAGACAGAGAAATGAAAAAGTGATTGTGAAAACAATAGACTTATAAGTGGTTTCCTTATTTCATTCTGTGGCCTCCATGGTTTCATGATTCTGTCTCACTAGAAGGTTCAGACTTGCATGAGTTATCTGAAGACAAAGGTCAAAAGGAGAAGTACATGGAAAGGCGGGTGAAGAAGCACTTTTCTCTGATTGTGAAATGTCCACAAAAACCCGCCATGCAAACAAACAGAAAAATCCCCCAACATGGCAAATATTGCCAGCAATCTAAACGCATGACATGGTAAGTGGTCCATGTCACTGACATGTCCAAGCCCTTGGACACACAGAGGTACCTCAAGCCACTTGATTCTTTCTTGCTGTTTATTATGCCATTCACCCGTGCTGGGATAAGCAGCTGGGCCTCCAGCTCACAGCTGTAGTTTTTAAACACTGTCTAGGATTCATTCAAATGAGCAGATACGTGTGTTACAAGTCCCACCGCAGGCAGTGTATAGGTCGTGCCATCCCTGTAAGAATAGTACAGTCTACATCTTGTCCCTGAAGACAACTCACAGTTCTGAGCTTACTTACTCCAGTGTTTCCACAACGCCTTTGAACTAATTCCCTCAATACAGTCATTGCTCAGCCCTGTCCTCTTCAGGCTCTTCTTTCTTTAATATTTCACTTTATCAGGGATCCGGTAGCCCACTGGGGCCTTCTGGCAGTGAACATTTTGTGTATTTTAAGCTATTGGTACTAGCATCTTTCTGCAAATTAAAATTTGGCAAATTAACTACAAGGATTCTGCTTTCATTTAATGTATTTCTGGTAGAACTTGCCCTTTAATCCTGTCTCCCTCAGCTATATGCTAAAGTTCTCAGCTACTTCAAATGCAATTACAATTAACTGTGCTATCACCAAACCTCTTTACAATTGTCCTGAGGTATCTGGGATATTAATGAAAGCAGCTACGTCAGTTAATGGAAACATGAGAGTTCATGAATGTCTTCTCATGATCCCATAATGTGAAGGGTATTGCATAACTATAAAGTGCTCAGTACACACAGCAAACACGGTAGTCAGAGCAGCAAGAGACTGGTCCCTGCATTCAGCAGACCAGCATGCTCATGTCTTCCACCCTGACCACTTTCCATTCATTCAGCTCAGCAGAGCATCCTGTGTTGTGAATACTGAAGACCATTAAAAAGCTTATTCAGTATTCAGTTTCCTCATTGCTCCTGATTTCTTCATAGGTGTAATATGTGCTCCTGAACACCCACCTCTGTGTGTTCCCCATGTGGCTCTGTATTCTTCCATCTCTCTCTCCAGATAACATGTTTCTCTGATCTAGAATCTGTTCTGGAACTTTTTCCTTCATAATAAGCTTCTGTTGCTCTTGCTCTTCAGATTTTGTGGTTTTATGCAAATGGGTTTCCATAGGGCAATCTAAGGTGCACATCCACAGTGTGTCCGCTGGAAGTGCAAAGCTATCCGCACCCTCCCATCCCTTAGGAGTAAGATACTTCCTGTAAATTGCATGGGTGCATGTGGACAGTTATGTGGGAGAAGCATACTGCATCTTTAGCCTGGCTTGTCTGTGATGGCTTGTAACTATGCCATGAGATTATAGCTCTTCAGAATAGAGAGTGTGTTTTATCTGGTGCTGCTGGCATGCTGTGACTTGATCTTGCTGGTGTGTCTATGAGTGTTAGTGCAGCACACTAAGGCTTTGCACTGAGTAAAGTGACAGAGGCATTTCACTATTTAATTGCACAGTTCCCATTTGTACTTCCTTTGTATTCTGTAAGATGCTTTATGATTTGTTGACTGAAAAGCTGGGAGAAGAGAAGCAATGTAGCACAAGAAATACCAGCGTTATCTGGCGCTTAGCAATTGCCTGGATTTGGAACCTCACAGAACACATTAATCTGTCAGCCCTGTAAACCTCTCTGCATCTGGCTGATGGTGAAGCAGGTGTGTGAAGTAAGGTGAGTTGTCCATTCAGCTTCCTAACAAGCCAGTCCAATGTCTCAGCACCAATACATGTGCACCAGGCATGCGGAAATACATAGTACTGAGAAAATGCAGGAAAGCACTGGATTTTCACAACTGAATTTAGATTTCAATGCATGTAAGAGTATGGGGCATGAGGTTTTATTCTGTTGATGTTGCTATTATATAGGAAAAAAAAGTTTAAAATGCTAAGTTCAAGTATTTTAAAACATTTGCTGTCCAATTCAATCTCCTTAGGGATTCCTAACTGCTACGAGGCAAGAGACAACCCGCATGAATTTAGCAAAAGGATGGGCACTCGACAGTGTTGTTTTGCACAATGAAGTGACTAAGATGATGAAAGAAGATGTTACTGGCCCTCCTCCTGCTGACACTGGTGGGGTTTACATATATGGCCTCTTCCTTGAAGGAGCAGGTTGGGACCGCAGAAACAATAAGCTGGTTGAGTCAGCACCAAAGGTAAGGAATCAGTGAGCATAACTGTCTGTGGCAAAGGATGGGGGCTCAGAGAGCACGTGGTAGTATCCTATGTGCCTGCAGTGGTGGCTTCACAATGGGTTTTTAGAGGGTAAAACACTACAGGGCTGGGAGTGTTTTTACAGTGTTTTTACCCACCAGAACAAAAAAAAGACTTCTGTCAGAAAACAAATTTAGGGTGCCCCAGACTAGAGCAGACCAGATGCTGGTCTCCTTGGCATCATGGGTCCTAGAAGCACTGCTAGGTTTGAATAAAATAGTGCAACTGAGGGTCAGACAGTTTTGCATGGGCAAGTGGGACTCTGTCACAAATTCCACAGCCCCAGACTGGGTTTAGTGACAGCTGCCGTGGAGGTCAGTGTTTGGATGGTTAGAAATCCCTGGCATTTGTTTTTGAATAGGAGGAAGACTATTAGTTCTGGGCTTATGCTCAGTTATCCGTGTGTGGAATTACCTTTTACTGATGTGACTAAGCAGATTTAAAGTGCAGCTAGGGAGCAGTGATTAGGTGCTGTGGTCACTGCCCAGGGAAAGCTACACTGTCTGCACTGGCAAACATTTTCCAAATCAGTGTTAACAGTCCTGGAATTAAGAGTTCCTCCCTGCAAGGTAAAACCTTCTGTGCCTGGCTGAAAGCAAACTTTCCCAAAGCAAACAAACCTTACCAGCTGTTGTGTCTGGTGACAGCTGGTGCCTGATTTCTCAATAGATACTTTCAAACATTGAGTTTACTCAAATACTCTGTAGTTTTCCACTTTGCTTTTGAGTTTTGGTGGATTTTTTCCCCCTGCCCATAAATATTTTATATTGCTGAGAGAACTGAGGGGATCTAGTCTGGATAAACACCCAAGAGACACCTTGGATCTTGGAAGCTCCACTGCCAGCAGTGCAGAGGTAACAAGGAGACTCTCTAAATGCAGCTTGGCCTTTGTTGCTCCAGTCCTGCCATTCAGGGAACAGAAGGTGGGGAAAGAATGGGGAAAACTAACCAAAAGGGCAGTGGATGGGGAGAAAGGCAGTGGTATCTTTCTTGCCTAGAACCACCATGTTGCTTTTCCCACCAGCTTCATGGCCTGCGGTTTTCCAGGTTTCTGCTGCTTTATTGTCCTTTCAGAATCCTTGACATTACAGAATCACAGAATGTTAGGGATTGGAAGGAGACCTCAAAAAAAATCATCTAATCCAGTCTCCTGCCAGAGCAGGATTCCCTAGATCAAGTTGCACAGGAACATGTCCAGGTGGGTTTTAAATGTCTCCAGAGAAGGAGACTCCACAACCCCCCTGGGCAGCCTGTTCCAGTGCTCTGTCACCCTCACTGTGAAGAAGTTTTTTCTCATATTTATGTGGAACCTCCTATGTTCCAGATTACATCTGTTGCCCCTATCACTGGATGACAGAGAAGAGCTTGGCTCCTTCCTCCTGACACCCACCCTTTACATATTTATAAACATTAATGAGGTCACCCCTCAGTCTCCTTTTTTCCAAGCTAAACAGAACCAGCTCCTTCAGCCTTTCCTCATAAGAGCGATGTTCCACTCCCTTCATCATCTTTGTGGCTCCTCAATGGACTCTCTCAAGCAGTTCTATGTCCTTCTTGAACTGAGGGGCCCATAACTAGACACAATATTCCAGATGTGGTCTCACCAGGGCAGAGTAGAGGGGGATGAGAACCTCTCTTTGATCTCCTAACCACCCCACTTCGAACCCACCCCAGGATGCCTTCATGGTCATCTAGGACACTTTCTCCTATGCTGCTCTCCAACAGGTCAGTCCCCATATTGGTACCTGGGATTGCTCTTGCCCAGATGCAAGACTCTACATATTTACATATAACAAGAGTTATATTTCATTAAGTTTCTCCCTGCTCAACTCTCCAGCCTGTCCAGGTCCTGCTGAATGGCAACAGAGACTTCTAGTGTGTCAGCTACTCCTCCCAGCTTTGTGTCATCAGCAAACTTGCTGACAGTGCACTCTATTTCCTTATCCAAGTTGCTGATGAATATATTGAATAGTAACTGGTCCCTGTACTGACCCTTGGGGGACTCCACTAGATCCAAGCCTCCAACTAGACTCTGTCCCACTGACCACCACTCTCTGGCTTCTATCCTTCAGCCAATTCACCCATCTCACTACCCAATCATCCAGTTCACACTTCCTCAGTTTGGCTGCAAGGATGCTGTGGGAGATTGTGTCAAATGCTTTACTGAAGCCAAGATAGACCACATCCACTGCACTGCCATCATCTGTCTACCTGGTTATGCCCTCATAAAAGGCCATAAGGTTGATCAAGCATGATTTCCCCTCAGGGAAGCTGTGTTGACTGTCCATAATGACCCTCTTGTCCTTGATATGCCTACAGACAGCACCAAGGACAAGTTGTTCCATCACCTTTCCAGAGATGGAAGTGAGGCTGACTGGTCTGTGATTACCCGGGTCCTCCTTCTTGCCCTTTTTGAAGTTTGAAACATTTGCTATCCTCCAATCAGCAGGCACCACTCTCTCTCCTGTTCCCCACAACTTAACATTAAGATGATGGAAAGTGGCCTAGCAATGACTTCTGTTGTCTCCCTTAGCACTCACAGGTGCACCCCATCATGACCCATGGATTTATGCACATCCAGACTGCTTAACTGACCTCTAACACAGTCCTCGTGAGCCATGGTAAACTCCACCTTTGTCCTGACTTCCTTTGAGGTGACTTTGTCCTGAATTCCTCTGGACATTTTTTGTCCCTGAACTGCCACTGGCTTAAAGTTAGGGTCAGCATAGTCGTGAGCACAAGATTTGTGTTCTCACACATACTTGTGCTGAGTTGCTGGTCCTTCTGCTGAAGGTTATCAAAGAATCTAGATTATCCTCTTCAGAGTGCAGACATCCTATCATGCTTCTCTAATGCTGAGCTCTCTCTCTCTTTTAACATTTTCAGGTGCTCTTCACCAGTCTTCCTGTGGTCCATGTGTATGCTGTTAGCACAACAGCACTACGTGGCCCAAAGAAGCAGCAAAGCAATTTGTACTGCTGTCCTGTCTACAAAAAGCCTCGAAGAACAGATCTGACATACATTTTCTCCTTGTATCTGAAAACAGTGCAGAACCCTGATCACTGGACTCTACGGGGAGTTGCACTGCTCTGCAATACAAAATAAGGCCCAAAGATGGCTATAAAAGAAATCCACCTAGGAAGACCAATCTGCAGCCAGTAGGACTTCTGATGGTATTGGCAAAGCAGTGGCTACCTGCTCGTTGGGTTGTGGGGATTAACAAGTGAATTATGGCGATTGTGTTAATTATGCATAGATCAGCTTACTCTGTTGACAGCAAAAACGCTACATGTTATGGGAACTGATATAATGGGAATATTAGAGATAAAACAGTTGTTGGTGTAAAATTTGGCAACTGTTATAAAGCGATTGAGAATATAATCAACTAGCTTGTTCATAACACTAGGAAGATACTAGGAAGACACTAGGGAAAAGGTGTTCATAAAATTGACAAGTGCTCTAATATTTACAGTGGTTCTTGTGTAGAAGTGATATTTTCTTCTTAATACAAGGCTTCATCCTAAGATGTAATTCTTTTTTAAAATCAGTTTTGTAGTTAAAAACTTGTGATCCCTAGAATTACTGTTCTCATGACAAGTATATTAAATGTACGGTAAAACTTTATCTGTGTCCCAATGCACAGCTCCTTTGATTTTGCATCTGTAAACTTGCCGAGTGGTGTCACAACTAGATGCTGCCATTGCCCTGACAAGACACTTATATGTGCAAATGCCTGTAGATGTTGTACAAACGGGAGAGCTTAGCTTTGCATGGGAGTGTCCTTTGCACATATTCACTCTTTTCTAAACCTACAGCCCACTGTAAGTCTGATGTGCACATGACTATTGTCAGTGAGAAACTCTTGAGTGAGCAAACCTGAGCACCAGTTTGACTCTATCAGTATTCAGTGCTTTGGCATTACTGCCTGAATCCTGCAAACTGAAACCTCATAGCTGTTTTTTTGCATCTGTCTGGAGAAAAAAAAGTAAATCAGAAGTCACACAGGCCATTCTGGAAGTACATTCAGCTGAAATGGTTGAAGTGATTTTTGTGTGTGTTCCCACCATTGCTGTGTACCCTGTAATTGGAGGGTGATTGGAACTGCTCTGCTCTTTCAACAGACAGACAGCTATTGGCAGATAATATGTGAGGCTTTTTTTTTACAAGCACAAATTGAGAGCAAGAGGAATTGTGGTTGGATGTTCTGAAAGAAGGACTTGCAGGGAATGCTTTGTTAATAATTTTTTTCATGCTTGTAGATGCAGTTTTCGCATAAACACTTCAATTTCTTCTCAGCTGGAGCCTAAAAAAGTAGTTAATCTTTTCCCATTACCAGTTTTACTCTGCAGTCAGCAACTGCAGGGCTCTTTCCATGAGGAAGTTTGATATTCACACTCCCACCCACAACTAGGCAAAAAGTGCCAGATTTATTCTTGGAAAACAGCAGACAAGGACAGGGTCCCTTTCTCCCACTAAACTGGGGCAGCCTTTGATTCACACAGTGCTGGTAGGATTTGCTTCTCAAGTGAAACCACCTGTTTGAAACCTACACACCAGGCTTCACAGAGTGCAGCTGTAGAACAGTGACCTAATGGAGAATTTTGTTTCTGAGAAGGGTGGGGTAGGTTTTGAGATCACTGCTCTTGGAAATTATGAAAAAAGGGGACTTCAGGCAGTCATGTTGTTCAGAAATGGAGGTTGTGAAACACAGTGTTCCCCCCCCCCCGCCATGTGTGTGAGTAGATATGGAATAAATTAACTCTGATCTCTTGGTACATGTGAAATTCAAGTATTCAAGTCAGTAACATTGGTAATGACTTCAAATGAAGGGTGTACATTGAATTGCTTTCCACACCTAAAGAACTCATTACTTGATATGAAAACAAATCATCCTCTGAACAATTGAAGTTAGACATAAACATTACAAAAATATGTATTTGATAGAGGTAAAGTGCAGTGATACATTATAAGCTCCATGGCAAATGTGTCCCTTCATTTTTTTGTTAAGTAAAATGAGAAAATTAAATGCTATATGAAGAAAATCTATAGGTTATTATGTTCTAGCACTTACAATCACAATATATAAAAATGCAAAGGAGTACTTCTTTGAATGTTGACATTTTCATTTCAATATCTGAACCTTGTTTGTCAGTTCAGAAAAGTGTCAAATCTTGCAGAAGAGAAAGCAGGCCCTGTTACAAAAGAACCAGACATTTCACTGTGAAGGTAGTTACATTTTATACAGAACTGGAAGAAGAACATACAGTCACCTGGTTCTAGAAGAGCTGTCCTATAACTAATAAAAAACCCCAACCAAACCCACCCATCTATCCTATAAGAAACACTTTGTTTTTGTATGTAATTACAGTACAGAGGAAATGGACAATTTAATGAAAAATCAATCTTCCTCTCCCTTTCCTGCTCTGTCCCACTCTTCACTTCAGTGGAGTTGCTGTTCCAATCTGACCATGTTAATGTGATTTGAAATGCCACTGACATAGTGTCACATTGACCTTCCCCAACCATCATTCCGTACTTACTATTGCGAAAGCTGTTTCCCCTCACATGTGAAGTACACCAGACTAAATGAAAGAACTGGCAGGCAGAATATTTGAAATCAAACTAATTATATTTAAATTACAGATTAACAATTAGCTGAGAGTTCTCAAACAATGCGTAGAGATAACCAAGTTATGCTCTGCTGCGAAATTGGATCTGAGCTATTAAATACAATTGTACAGCTTCTGGCAATATTGTACAAGTTCCACACAGATAGTAATGACTAACATTGCTTTAGGTAAGTGCTTTAAAGGCAACTGTTTCAAAATGAAGGAGCAGCATAGTCCTGTCCCCTTTGTCAGCACAATGGTCATGTTTACAAACATATCTGATGTCAGTGCACTGGCTCCTGAGTGCTGCAAATGATCAGCGTTCCTTGCTCC
Source organism: Upupa epops (assembly GCA_013397515.1). Taxonomy (NCBI): domain Eukaryota; kingdom Metazoa; phylum Chordata; class Aves; order Bucerotiformes; family Upupidae; genus Upupa; species Upupa epops. The sequence continues at coordinate 43,056 of VZRI01009858.1, forward strand.
AAAGGGTATCCATCTCGTAATCCCTGAGGCTGTGGCTGGTCAATATTGATGATGATAGGAAGCAAAGAACTGGGTTATGGATTAGCCTTGTACCTCGGCGGCTAGTAGAATACATTGTAATTACAGTGAAGCTCAGAAAAAGCAAAGAATTGAAGACAATTCCTTAGTCTGATCAGTTTTGTTTATGAGCCCTAGGAACCTCTAGACAGAGCAACAATTCTTTAAAAAGATCTCACAGAAACTTCAATTACAATATTGTATTTCTTTCCTCTGTTTCCAGAACCCATGAAACAATCTTACTTCTCTTTCATTGCTTCATACTCTTGCTTTTCTCACAATCACGTCTTTCCCAAACATGATACAATACTCATTCTCTTTTCCACCTGCTATTCCATATTTAATCTATCATCTGTTTTTTTATTCTTACTCCAAAATGCAGCAAACTCATTATGTACGTCAAACCTGCCTCTTCCACAACACTGCAAATCATCTTTAGTCATTTCTGGACTGTCTTGTCTCAGTTTACTGAAAACCCCTATAGTTCCTGACCTATTTTTTCACACCATGGATAAAGCAGGAGTTTCCTCTTCCTGCTGTTTCACCGAGAGCCCCTAAATGAAAAGATTTGTGCAGCTAAATGGACATTTTCCATAGTTCTTCCTTTTGCTAGTATGAAGTAATAGCTTGGTTATTATTTTCTGATTAGATGAGCTGATATAAGATAATGGAAACAAGTTTTATACTGCTGAACATAAAAATGAAGAGTGATCAGACTGCAGAGTAACTGCTAAATCCATGTTAAAAATACAGCAATTTCCATCTCCCTTTGGTATGTGAGTCCCAGCAAAGGCTGTTAGTGCTCTATGGGACAGAGGGAAGCCCCTTTGTTTGGTTTGCATGGCTTGGCTTCTGTCAGGAAGACAACACTACAGACACCCATGTATATGATAGAACACCACCAACACAGGTTTGAGATATAATACAAATTCACACATTTTTCAAAAGCTGAGCGAACACACGCAGTGTCAGCTCTTGCTCAGCAAAGGTGCTGTGCCATCTTTGCTAATTGATTCCTAATCCCGGTTGCTTTGAGTCCAGCAAAGGGACATCATCACCTCCTTCTTTTCCTTCCTGCTTCAGGACAACTTCCGGGATTACCACTCCTTTTTCAATGGACTGGGAAGCACCTTTTGTTGTATTATTCTTGTCTTTCTTTACCTTAGTGATCACCTCTGTGTAAGAGATTTCTTCAGTGAAGGGCTCTGCTGCTGTGAGCTCAGTGGCAATGTGCACACCAGCTTCCTGGATTCCCTCCTGACCTTCAGCTCCTGCTCGTTCTTTACTTTTTTTATGGATCTTGAATGTGTCCTTTGTTGGGGCAGCCTGTGAAATGGTTTTCCTGATCCTCATCCCAGATTGTTTCAGTCTCTCTCCTGATTGCCTGATCCTCTCTCTCCTTTCAGGGGTCACTATTCTAGTTCGAAGCCTATTTACCTTCTTGCCAAAATTTTGTCTCGTCTTTTGGATATTTTCCCTTGAAAATGCCTTTTTGATATCATCTATGCGCCTCATGCCTGATTTCTTGAACTGGGCTGCTTTGCCTTCTTCAATATAAAACTCTTCATCAGAAGACAGATCATCAGGTGGGAAGAAATTGTCCTCGAGAGTTTCCCCTGCTGTCCTCTCTTTGATAACTGAGAGAGATGAAGGACACTCAGTTTCCTCCTGTGAATGAAAGCACAGAGTCATCTCCCAGAAGTCTGTTGGTCATTCAAACACTTTGTTGGCTTGGAGTTAATTAATGCTACAAAATTATGATGCTGTAATGATACTGTAACAAAGTAAGGGGGACTTGTACCATCCTGTGTGAACTACATGGAATGCAAATGGCAGAAGAAACCTTTGCCAATTCTGTAAGGATACTGTTCCTGATTAAAGAGCTCTTTGTAGTGTGACTGTATTTGAAACTAATGAATGCCACGGTCCTGAGTATAGTAGCCTCTAGTGGTTTTCAGAGCAGGTATGTATAGTATTTGGGTGTCTTCTTCTGGATCCACTATTCCTCACCAATAAAAGAAGAATTCCTGCAGACAAAAGAGAGACCCTTATGCTTGTGTCAGCCGTACTGTCTCCAAATGACTGCCCCAATGTTACCAGCAGCCTCAGTCCTTTATTTTCACCACGACAATTACACTTTTTTGACCATTTGTAACTCAGACAACATTTCTGTTGCTGCCCAGAAGGGGATGAACCCCAACATATTAACTTACACAGGGAGTTAGCTCCACAGGGGGAGTGAGTCAGTAAAGGAAAAAGAGTTATTCAGTAAAGCCTGTCCCATATGAATTACTCAGCACCTGCTCTGTTGGTAAGGTGAACTGGACTTGTTCCAACTGGAAACACCTGTATCTCCTATGGTGAGTTTGGTGGCCCATATGAACATGCAGCATTACACATAAGTATTAGCTGCATGCTTAGATGTGGTGACTATCTTGGGTAACTTACCACTAGGACTTTATGCAGCCTCTCCAAAGAGCAACTGCTAGAGGATCAAAAGTCAAAGACATAACAAACAAATAATTTACCAAGAATCACTTGGTGGTAAAGGACAGGCAAATAAAGGAAAAAAGCTTGTGGTAATGGAAGGATTAATGTGAACAGGAAGAACCTCCTAAGAGGCTAATTCCATGATCCAAAGCCTGCTGTCTGTATGGACATTGCAAACGTGGCTGTGTCAGCAAGTCACTTCTAGCTGGTAGGAGAACAGTGTGTAGAGAAGAAAACCTGTAAACTGTAGGTGTATGAGGTGAACAACTCCAGCCCCTTCTTTTGTACAAGCTGTTTACATGCATACACTCTTCTCCTAGGAGGAGCAGTCTTTTGGGGTGCAGACAGGTACAGCAGCTATATAAAACTTCTCTAAGGTGTTTCCCATTAGCACTAATCACTTCAGCTCATTTCTGACAGTATCTAGGCTCTACCCTTGCTGCTATTATATTAATGCAGGTAATAGGAGCGATGTCTGTCATATTTCATACTGACTCTTTAGTCATGTTTAATGTTATTTTACAGAGTACTAGCAATACATAAAATAAAATACTTTAAGCTATTTGGCAGATAAAGCCCACTTAAGAATCTGCCATCATGCCTTGGCTTCATTAAAACCCTCTAGTGAAATAACTGCTAATGCCTACAAAAAGTAGGGACAAATTATGTTGCATTGATTACAAAAAATGTTATTCAACTCATCTGTCAAAATCAGCAGGAACAAAACTACAATGCTTTGCTAATAATCATCTTCATTAACATGTGCAAATTAACATTAATTATATAAAGACTTTCATATACAAACAGCATCCTTTCTTCTCTGAAAATGAACTAAAACACAGCTGGATAATAGTTCCTCAAAGTTTGTAAATTATAGCCCACTCCTTCAGCAGAAATAGTAACAAAACTGTTTCCAGAATGATTATTGTGAAAAATAAGTGCATGCAAAAATGAGCACAATATGGTGAATGGGATGTGCTGCTCATGTGAAGATTACTGTTTAAAGAGAAAACGCAGACAGGCTATTTTCTCTGCAATATACAAGTAATTTCCTTTGCAAGAACAAATGTTCTTGTACTTTTTGTCATTTTTTTTGCCAGATTTTTATTGCATTTAGCCTTATAGTCCATCAGCTAAAGAAGGGCAGGTTTTTACTTCATAGATGTCTGTTAGAATTAATGAACAATAACCTGTGCAATGAAGGACTTGTAGACCAGACATGGAAACTAGAGCTGCAGGTCCTAAGGAACATTTTTCTTTCCATGCCGGATTCTGAGAATGATTTTTTCAGATCTCAGATTTTCTCCTTTTCTGTGGTTTCAGCAGACATCATCCAGAATCAAATGCAGTCAGGACAAAAATTAATGTGAGCTCCTAAAAGCTCAGGATTTCTGAGTGGAAGACACCAAAGTGAAAAGTAATAGTGAAACTGGCTTCATAGATTGAATACAGAGATTTGTGCTCTCTAGGAGAGCTTTCTCATCTACTTCGCTTCTGTCTCCTGCCCCTCTACATTTCCTCTTATCACTAGGTATCAGTGGGGAAGAGAGGAGCTCATCCTGTCTAGAGCAGGAATGAAAATCTCAGCACCAGGTGGGAAATAAAATACATGGAGTCAATGCATACAGCTATCAGCTTGTTTAAAGACTCACAAAAAGCAAAGCCCAAACATCTACTGATTTCAGTGCACAGGACAAAACCCCAAACTGGGTGACAGCTTTCTTCTTGGTTTGCAATTGGATGGGACTGGAAGTAGGAGGACAGGGCAGGATCTTAGGAGTGTGAGCAATCAATGGTGCTGCTTAAAGAGTTTAGTGTGCCACTCATCACACTGAAAATAGACCTGGACCTTTCATTTCATCTCCTCCAAGAAAAAAGTCAGGAAATGAGCCATGTAAGTGGCAGATCTGCAAGTTGTCTTCTTTTTGTACAAAATGTGGAGATGTTTGCTGTTCAGCCACAAAGGGAGAGAAATAGACACATAGCTGTAAGGTTAGTTAGATCTATTGCTTCACAAACAAAAATCAAAGGTACAACCTCCAAACAGAATGATCTTACAGTTCAGGAGTGGCTGATGATGGCCCTGGCACAGTAACTTTGCTAAGAAAGCATTTTAATCCTGAACTTTTCCTGAAGTGTTTTAGTATTTAACTTCAAAGTATGCCTAGCCAAAACCAGTCTGAGTTGTTAGGGATTTGACTGATGATGATACACACAGCAACAGCATGAAGGCAGCCAGCACAGCAGTGATCTGAATGGATGGCTCTGGAGACAGTGAATATTGAAACTCAGATGCTTCTAATAACAGTCCCCCAAAAAATCTGCCTCCTTCATTGTAATTTTTTCACTCTGCTCTCATTGAAATGTAATTGACAATTAGAACATTTTCAAAGGGACACAAGCATTTACCCCCCACAAAATTTTCATGGGCTGCCAGAATTGTGGCTGTGATGCACCCATGCCTGAGGATGCTGAGCAGACTTCTCCTGGTCTCAAGGAAGGGATCACAGCAGTAGCGTTTTTCTCCCATGAGACTCGACAAAAAGCACAAGATGTGGATTCTATCACCTTACAGAAACATTAAAACAACAGGTAAATAGTCTTAAAAGTGGCAGTGGCCTTAATCAGCATTATGAGACTCTTGAAATAATTGAAAACTGCAGGGGAAGAGAGGCTACCAACTTGATAACCCTGCCTGCACACTCAGACTCCTCTCAGCTTATCTCCGGGAAGGGAAATGCTAGAGCAAATTGCTTAGCAATGTCTTGAGTATTTTGCTGCAGTTGCGTCTCAGCAAAGATCAGTACCTTTTACCCTTGCTGCTGAACTAGGGAGCACAGAAGCCAAGGGGGTACTGGAAGAGGAATGTTGTGCCTTCGGCTGGGTCAGTGAGGCTGTGCAAAGAGAAAAAAGGTCATTTTAAAAAATCTTGTTAGCTGAAATTCCATTCTTTCTCTTCACAAGCTGATGGGATCAATAATTAATAGCACAAGTAGTGGTGTGTTGCTAATTTAGAGTTCACTGGGCTCTTTAGACAAAGCAGTGGCATAGTGTCACTATAGAATACTTGGGTTTTAATGACATTAACTATTTGATTTATTATTTCAGTAATCATTTTATTATAATGTAATTTTAAAGTAAAAAAAATAAAGGAGCATAAGTGCATTTCAATGGCTGTGGTCAGTTCAAGGTCCTTTCATGGTGTTGTGCATGGGTACTCTGGGCTGTTTCAAAGCCCAGACTGGGCTTCTAGTCAGACTGCACGGTCTTATGTGCAAACATGTGTTAGGAATGCTATAAACTGGGTTTGCATTCTCTTTCCAAATAGCTTCAAAGTGTAACTCTAACAAGCTTCAATAAACGCACCTGTTCTCAGCTCTTGACCATTATTTTCAGTTAAAACTTCAGCAGAACAAAACTTTTTTAAAATGCAAAAACAGTAACAGAGAAAACCAGAAAGACCAAATAAGCAATTAAATTATCTCTCTCTCTCTCTCATCTTGTTTTATCTACAATCAGGAGTCAAAATATTCCTAAAGAAAGTGCTCACAGCAAGACATGGAAGGAGGGACACATGAAACTCCCTAACTTGGAGTCATTGTGTTTCACAGAAGAAAGGTCACAGCAGATGACCTTTCTGGCCTGGGATGTGTGACAGGGGAGGTGCAGGTGATGATTAACATAAGCACAGATGGGACTGTGACCACCTGACAATTCTGAAGTGGATCGCAAAGAAGCAAAATTGTTGAAGGCTACCCAGCGCCTGGTCCAGCGCCGCCTCTGTGTCTATGACAACTGCAGATGCAAATGACTGGCAGGAACCTGCATCGCCATAACGCATAAAAAACTCCTGGAACTCTGCATGTTAAATTAATGATTTGTAATTCAAACCAGCACCTCAGGTAAATCACTAAAACATCTCCTTGAAATTGCTCTGCAAATCAATACAAAACTAGTGATGAATAACCAATTGCAAATCATTCAGTCCTTTTACTCCTATTCTAACAATTAAGAGTGAAGCTTTATAAATCTCAAGTGATCCCTTCATTTTTTTCTGCAAATATGCCATTTCAAAATCTCTTCCATCAGGTCAAAAAGCCATCCAGATGAGAAAGAAATAGGATTACTTTCAAAGGGCACCTAAGGGACTTCTTAATAAAGTGATGTAGGTAGAGAATAAACACTTCAGCACGTGAGACTTCATGGCTAAGTACTGTTGCTTGTATTTAGAATTATTTTTGCATAATGAAAAAGAAGCCTGGCCAGAACAGCCAGCTCCCCTCATTTCTCTATTGTGAATCCTGACACACATCCCTTTTCTTTAAATTCTGACAGAAATTCATTAATTTAACCAGGAGAATACAAAGAGTATAAAGAACCCTGGCTTATTCCCTCATTATCTGACTGCAGCAAGCTAAAGACAAGGAGCAAGCAGTACCCAAGTTACACCACATCACTTGGAGAAGCCCTTGGCTCTAGGCCACCACGTGCTGCATGTGAAGGCCTATTGCAGCTCCAGGGGAAAATTACATCTTCACGCTTCCTTTGCTTTGCTTTTGTTCTATGGAGCTAAACCTGGCATCCATCTGCAGGTTTGCAAACTGGTGAATTTTCTCACTTCCAGTTTATCTGTAGATACCAAACCCCTGTCAGCAGAGGAGAAAGAGCAATCACAGGATTTGATAAGATGAAAAATACATTTGGCAATATTTTGATTAATTCACTCCTCACAAGGTGACTGCTCCTGCAAGCTTGCTAGAGCAGGGAAGGGCTCCCAAGTACAAGTGAAACCTAGCCAGCCAGCAGGAGCTGCTGAATTTGCCTGCCCAAGCAACTGCGTCACCATATCATCTCGTTTCTTTCTGGACATCCTTTCAACTCAATAGAGTTGAATAACAAGTACTTAGGAAGTAGAAACTGTATCCAGGACTAGATGTCTACAAGTTGGGTGAATCAGACTACATTACTCTTCGCCTACTTGAACGTACAGATGTCTGTCTTACTGGTGCCTAATGCCTGGCAAGATGAATCCTGTTCCAAATGCTGAACTTGCTGTTAATGATTTTGCATATTCCTCTTGTCTGTGCCTGTGCTGCTTTGATCAGCTCCATCACTGTACTGAAGGACTGACTGAAAGGTTCAGCTACCTCCAGAAGTACTGAGGATATAAATCCCAACTGCTTGTCCTATTCAGACCTATTCCTGACTCTGTCTCAGACATGAACTGCATCATGGAAGACATCCGTGTGCCCACAGTGGCCAGACACAGTTCCCGTCAATCTGTCACTCCAGGCAGCCCCAAGAACCATGGGGAGAGGCATGAAACAGGAGGCTCATGGTGAAGATACAGCTTTTTACTAACTTGTGGATAATCACAAGCAAAGGCCTGAACAATAGCATCCAGTGCACATGTAAATCAAGATTAGTCATTTCCACCATTCAGTTTTAATAGGCGGAGAAAAATCAATGGCAGCCCCGAGAAGATGACTTTGTTAGGATCAACACAAAGAAACAGGTCTGGGGACTCCAGTTATATCAGATCAAATGGTGTGCTGTCAAGTTTATAATCTACTAGTGTCACATTAACTTTATAATCTACTATGAACACAGCCCCGTGAGATGTGCAGCCTGTTCTGTTTCAGGAACACAGGAACGGCCCAACAGCTGCTTTTAAATTTTTTTTATTAGTTCCCTTTCTCTCTCCTTTTGAAAACATCTCTAGAAACACTGCATTTCTTCAACTAAAGTTGTTATTTTTTTCCTACAGATCTTGGGTAATTTATGATCATCCTGGCTGCCTGCAGTACTGCAGCCCTAGCTCTGCTACTCTGCCAGCAGTTCCTGCACAGCGTGGCACCAGCCTCACACTTTGAACAGAAGGACCAGGCTTGACACTGCAAATAAAGACTCTGCCATGCTCTCTGGCACAACCGTTGGGCTTTGTTTATTCTCTGTAATCTCAGTGAAGGTGATTACCTGGCCCAGCTGTAAAAATATTTATAAGGTTTATTTCTCAAGGTTCTGTCACCAGGCTGCCAAGACTTCTGTGTCTGAGGCTAGTGCTCTGCTGTCACAGGTAGTGCACTTCTGCCATCATTTTTCCCATTAAGTTTTCAGACTCTACTTTAACAGCAATTTAGGTTTTTTCCTACCTGCCCTAGGTTCTAGCAGAAAGGTTTGTGCAGACCCTCATGTCTCAGAACTAAGAATCCATTTCTCATTTCTAGCCTGAGATGACTCATGTACACTTTACATCTGCTTTATCTTTTTGCCAATGGTCTTTACTGGCCTTGTCCTCCATGCCCCACTGTATGTAAAAGTAATGGCCACAACCTTTCAGCTCCTTTTCTTGTTGGACTAAACCAAGCTAGGACATCCAGGTCTCCTCTGATGTACCACGACTTCCCATTCCTCTGACCAGCCTGGCAGCCATTTTCCAAACCTGACCAGTATGTAGCCAACTCACTTTGACAGAGTAGAATAGAGATCAGAGATGGATGTGGTAGTCTAGGTGGACTCTAGAATGTCTTGGACAAGGGCACTGGGCATCTCTCTATCAGTTCCAGAAATATGTTGCCTGAAGCTTTTCATGCCCACATTTCACTTTTTTAAGAGCCACGACATCCAGTGGCTTCTCAGTCATTTTGTAGCAATTAATCCATCATTTTCTGTCCTTTCCAAACCCTGCAGTCTCAGAAGAACTGAGGGCTTCTGCTAAGCACAGGAGTTGAGTGTGTACGCTTCTATCATCATTACTGCAGCTCTAGAGATGATTTTGTTTCTTGTCTCTATTTCTTTCTGGGGACTGACAGCTCCTCATATTGAGCATATTTCATTTGCATGCATACTTTCCCTGGGCCAAGATATTTCATGAAAATATTACAGTTGAAAAGAGAAAGAGTTAGAAGCAAACCCATTTAGATATCCATCACAAGCCTCACTCCCCGATTCAGCATACTCTGCTGTCATCCACTGTTTTTCCAAATTATCTGTTATGAAGTAAGCTATCAGGAACATAAAGCCTTCTCATGTTTCTGTGAAACAGAGCAATGATTGAATAAGTTATCTATCAAAATCTTCTCTGGGTAGCTATTTAACTCTACTGAACTAAACATTCTGTTCTGTGAAGCCCCTTCTGACCCACCCCTCTTACACCTAAAGATCAGATGAATGGCAGTGGTTCAATTTCCTTTGTCTTTTTTTGAATAGAAGTGTTATAGCTGCTGCCCTACAGGTCATGATTACTCGCTGTTTGTTTGGGTTTTTTCTCAGAACAGCAGTAATTAAAATTCCTTGCTGATAGACAATGAGTTTTTGCACCAGGTCGTTCAGAGCCACTGTTTGCATCCTCATCTTCTGAAGCATACAACAGCCTGATTTTTGCTGCACTTCAGAAGGAAGAGCTTCCACTCAAAATTTTCAGATTGCTACTAGCCCCAATGCTATCTCACATTTTTTGCTGTCCAAGCCATTATACTGCACAAGGACAGTGTCAGGAAAAGCCATATGTATTTAATTCATTTACACATCTTATGAGGGACATGTTCAGGGCTGCTTCTGCTGGCCTCTCCCCATATGTGCAGCAGAGCAATCGCAGCACAAATAAATCAGTTGTAACAGTCTGTGTGGGTCAGTCAAGCAGTAACTTGACTTGGTTTCTGACATGGCCAATGTGACTGACCACTAAATTTAGAAGTCAGAGAGCAGTGCATAAAAATCCTGCATGCATCCTTGCATACCAAGTTCTTGTTCATTTATGGTGCTTACATAAAATAGTGAAAAGAGCCCAGTAACAGGACTTTCTAGTGATTGTATAATCAAAGAGGGACTCACAGGACATTCAAAAAAAGAAAAAAAAACAAATGAAAGAAGTTCTTTCAGGATTTAAAAACAACCATTAAAAATCCTCTTTAATTTCTGAATAATTTAGCCAGAATAAGTTACATTGTTAGATGTTCTTTGACTGAAGAGAAATTATAGTTCTCACAGATGGTTATGCAGACTGACCTGAACAGAAGTGAACAGTGACCTACACAACCTATATTGTACTTCACATTCCCACTACACCCCTAGGGCACACAGCACTCCAGGGTCAAAGACCTCACTAGAAACTCTGGCATTTTTAATATAGCAATCAGGCTGGGGCAAGCTGCCTGCTACCAAATCTTTTCCTCAACTACACAGCCTTTTAAAAATGAATGCTCTCCTTTCCCTAATCATTATGCTCACAGATGATCACTTTGTCTCTTTTTAATGTGAAGGTATTGCCAACTCTTTTCATCATGGCTGAGGCCTCCTGGGACAACTTCGTCCGGCCAGTGATCCTTTTCAACTTGCCCACTTCTTCTATCAATGGTAAGATCAAAGCCATCCCCTTGAAAGAAAATCTTTAGGATTTAATTGGTGTTTCCCTTTCCCTCATGTGCCAATGTTCTGGCACAAGTTAAAACTAAAGTCCATGTGCGCTCACCCACGTAGGCATTCAAAGCCAGCTGCTGCACACAGGGCATTGGCTCCACCACAATATCCCCAATGGTTCATGCGAAAAAAATCTCACTACAGATGAGCTGTCACTTACAGCCACCAAGTAAACAACTTGGCTATATGCTAGTGAAGGGAGTATGCTGCTTCTGGAGCTATTAACAGACTCTCACTCATCACAGCCAAGCTTCAGTCATTCACGTCTTGGCACACGATGCCTACACTGGTGTAAATCAATGGAGTAAAAGTCACTGCACTTCTGTGAAAGAACTTTCACAAGTGTACCTATGCCTTAAAGCTTCAGCACTCTCTTGGGTACCCAGCGTGTTCCAGTTTGTACAGAGTACTGCAATTATCTCCATCTAGACAAGTATTAAATGTTGGCCCCTGGGCAGATTGGCCTATCTACTCCTCCTCCATGCAAAAGGAAAAAGGTTCTTCAACCTACCTATCAAAAAGGTGGCACTTCTTATCTACAGAAGGAAGAGGAAGCTAGAAAGACAGCAGCCAGAACCACTGGTTCCCTTCCTGAAAAGAATCACGATATGGCACAGGGTGCAGGTCATTCTTTTCCACAAAATCAGCAGAATTCAGTAACACTTACTGGAGATGATTCTTAGGGAAAGAATGTGGGAGAACCACTGTTTGTAAGGAGTATCTGAAAAGAGCAACAGCTGTTTTTTATAGCTCTGTGTAAAACTGTTTTCACCGTATTTTACTACATTTTTAAATAAGCAACAACTCATGTCTTGCTAGAGGAAAAATATGCATTAAGTAATGAACACTGTTTCAAGAACAAATGTTTTCAAAGCATTGATTGTGCTGCAGTCATTATGGTAAAGGCCCATCAACGGAATGGCACTATGCCACTAACCAGGGGAGTCAGAAATATTTATTACCTTTAGCTGGGAAATGATCTGCAAGGAACGAGCAGAAGTGCCTGTTTTCTGTTCCACCATGGTGCAGCTTGCAATAACAGGGCAAACTGTGCCTGTGCTTTCTCCTGAACACCCACAGTAAGCCACTGAGTCAGAAAATCTGGGAGGCACAGTTTGGCTGCATGTGGTACTAACATAATATTAAAGAGGTAGCATTCTCTACCTTCAGCTTTCACTCTGTTGTTTTTCCTTTTTTAGCTATTTTTTCCCCAGTAGTAGAAAACAGAAACAATAAAAAAGCTAGAAGAATTTATCAGCTGCATGTGGTGGTGAACACGCTCAGTGAAACACGTAGCTCCATTCACCGCAAGTAACGTTATCTATGTACAAACAAATGCAAGAGCGGGGTGTTGTGTTACTCATGAAGGCTGGTATTTTCAAGAGCGTCTAATGGTGAAGAGGACTCATTTGAAAGAAGCTTTGGGGACTCAATGGCATGAAGGATAAACTGTGCTTCTGGCAAAAGATTAAACACTCTTACTGTCTACTGATTCAGGAACTGGGAAATTTCAGCACATGGCAGTACCAGGACATAAAAAAAAATGGGCCTCACAGCTCTTGCTAACAAGTGACAGACCCCATGAACTGCCCACATGGTCTGCTTGTATGAGTGTAGACCAGACCATGTCATTTCATGAAACGTCTGTGGAGAAGCAGTAATTTATAAAACCAATGACTGCTTGACTTCTCTGACTGGAAGAAGAGTGCAGAGTTAAACCGCTTCCAAAGCAGAGCATTCAAGTTACTATTTACTGTCATGAAGGGTCTGTGGCTCTGAGCTTTACCTGGTGCATATATACTGCTGTACAATGAAGACACCCAAATCTGTCAGCAGTACTAAAGCAACCCCATGTTCTGAAATCAGTGATAGGAGAAAGTGTGTTCCAGAGAGCCCTCAAACACTTTTGCTATTCGGACTTCTACCTAATATGGTGAAAAAATAACAGAGATGAATGTCAGGCACAGTTTGTATGACAAGGTTTACAGGGCCTGCCTCATATTACTTTTCAGAGAGGCAACAAATAGTCCTTGCTGATCTGCAGTTAATCTTACACGATGGGCTCAGAAACCTACCAATGCTAAGAATAGACCATGTGTGCTACCGTCAGTGGGTTCATGCTGAAAAGCTCTGAGGAGCACAACTCAGCATTAAAGAAAGCATAAAATAATTCTCACATTGGACAGATTGCCTGTTGTTCATTAACCACTGCCTACCAGGGGCTACCAAGTGACAGCACTACAAGACATTAGTCTCATGGTTACCTGATAGATTACGACCCGGAATTTGTTTTTTTTCAGCATCTCCTCTTGTTTGGCTTCCACCTTCCGCACGCTGGTGCTCTGCCTCTCCACGCGTGCCCTCACCTCCTTTACGGTGGAGCTGACTTTGCGGGTTTTCTCCAGTAATTTGTTGACTGTGTAGCCCGTATTGCCGTGAGCCTGGGCAAGCTTTAAAATGTCAATCTGTATGGTCTTGATGGCGTTTTCCATCTCCCTGTGCCTCTCCTCTATTCTCTTCTGGCTTGCCTGCACGGTGTCCACAATGTTGGCCACTTTGTCCAGGACTGTCACAATTGTGTAAGCTGCATCTTGTTCTTCTTCCTCCTCGGTGACACTGGAGAGACGATTCTGGTGTGTTCTGTCAGCCTCTGGGGTGATTTCACGGCGGTCCATGTTGCCTGCTTTCAGCCAGGTCGGCGGGAGGCGAAGTTTCAGTGACCCTGCCAGAATGATTCTGGCTCTGCTGGAGGGAGCCAGGGTGACAGCCGGCTGCAGCAACACTCAAAGCAGGGCGTGAAACACCGCTCCTGGAGCTTGGTCAAATAGTTCTGACTACGAAATATCCACACATGATTGTTCGGATACTTTCAGCAACGTGAAACCCCTAAAATTAGGAAGCAATGTCTGGAAAGGAACACACGTTTAAAGGGTCACGCTTATGTACTGACGAAGTTATTAGTGTTAATCCAGGAAAGTTAAGTAACTTACTAATTACTCAGCACAGCAAACCTGCATATTTTTAATGATCTACTTTTGTTTTCGTGTTACTGGAGTGAGGTCAGGAAAATGAATACAGTTGTTTTTTTCCAGAAAAGCAACTTCAGGTCTTCAGCTTGCTGCAACTGCCACATGGGGTAACAAAGAAACACACTAAAACAGAGACAATATAGTGAAAACGTTGTATTGTGACATGCTTTTCCAGTTCAAAATGTTGAAAGCATTTTTATTTTTTTATTGAACAAGTTATTAAATCCTACATGCAAAATTCTGAAAGCCTAAACTACATGTTAAAACAGCTGAACACATCCTATTCACACTTTTATCTCGGGATCTTTCAAACGACAACTAACAGTCTATTAATATCACTATGACCAGCAGACTAATTTGGATGGACTTCTTTAGCTCTTGAAAATACTCTATACAAGAGCACTAGTGATTCATTCACTTTTATTATTATTTCTTTATTTTAATCACAAACACTATACAATCTGTATTGTAGGTGTTAAAACATGTATTTTCTTTAAAAAAGTTCAGGAAGTATTAAAACGGCTTTAACAGTGACAAAGTAGGCTTTATCCCAATTATTTTGTTCGGTTATTCACTGCCAATTTTTACAGCACCTAAATCTACTAAGACCTACTTCTTTTGGACCTGTGCCATCTGCTCTACCAGGTAACTTCCCAAATTATGAAATGTACAGTTTTCCTCTTTAAAAATAAACTGTTGGAATCATTTATGAAGACGGCAGTGCTTAGACCCAGCCCACACTTTTTATAAATATGGTACAACTACACACAGCACACAGCTTCACAGTTCATGCGATAGGCAGTGTCTAGAAAATCAGTTACTAACTTCCAAAAACATTTAAATATCTACGGTATTTAAACACAGTGTTTTCTAGTTTTTCATAAGAAAAGTAAACTGTAAACATTTCTTCTCCTTTAGTTCATGCTTTGTTTACTAGGTAATGTGGACTCCTTTGTTGTCTTGTTGGGGTTCTTTTTTTGTTTGTTTTTCATCTACAACCATTGGTGGAATAAATCTGTGTTACCAAAAATATTACATTCCATGGGTAAAGCACAAATCTATTACATAACCATGTGATACAGACACAGAAAATGAACTACTGTATTAAAAAACATAAAAGTAAAGATACTAAAACAGTCCATAGCTGTTAGAGCTGATGCTTTCAGAATACAGACCAACATTGTTACACTAAAAATGTTCAAAAATAAGGCCTCTGAAATAAATATTTCCATTCTTTAAAAAAAGATATAATAAAAATGTACATCACATGGTCAATGTAGGTATAAAAATTACTAAGTTAAACCATTCTGGATGATGTATCTGAAGTAAAATGGCCTAGGTTTTGCTTCTGCCGACGTCCTCTATTGTTTTTGGGGCATTTTCTGTTAAAAGAAGAGAAATTAAAAGGAGGACTGAGTCTCTGTCTGCTTTAAGTACATAAGCATTTATATAAAATTAAGCCTAGCAATAATATGTTGACTTGGTTTTCTGTTCTATGAGTTGCTAACTCAGTAGCAGAAAACATTATGACCCATTGTGTCTGGAGCTGAAAAATTAAGGACATGCTGAGGAGGAAAAAGCAAATTGTGACATGGATGCCCAAGTGCAGTATTTAAATGTTCCACGCTCTTCAAAGTTAGCTAAGTTACCCTTAAACCATCACAGGGCCCTCAAGCCTCACTGGGTTCCAGTCCTTGTGCAGAAAACTGAACCCCCTGTTATCAAAGGTAATTCACATCTCTCACCTTAATTTTCACATACAATGAAAGCCTGAGACAACCCCCAAACTTAAATACTGTGCTTGTGCATCTCCACATTTCATGAAACACGTTCCTGTGCAGAGTGACTGACAATGGGGCTGGCTGCACATTAGCTTTCAGGACGCAAACATGGTGTGAGGGAAACTTCTCTCTCTGGTTAGCACCATTTCCCAAGAGACTGCTGAGAAAAGCAGCCTGCCAACCTCCCTGGTTTCGCTGGGTGGGAGTACATAGCTTCTGTAAGATATCAGCAATGCTTGATCAACTTCAGTGAAGGTCTAACACAGCAGCTGACCTTTTGGATGTGTTTCAAGGCTGATCTGCTCTGCTGAGTATTTGGTCTGGGGATTCAGAGTGGTTACTGGTGGTTTGTGAGTTTAAACAAATGTGTGTTTTGTGACCAAATATATCTATATGTAAATAACAAAGCACTACGATGTTACAAAATCCTTCTGCTTCAGCCATTAGAAATTTTTTGGGGGATATTTTAGGGTATGTGTTAAAGTGCATATAATTTTAGAGATCAAACATTTAAATACAGAAAAAAATAGATCCCTGCCATGTGTAGCTTTCTGCAGTTTCTGTCTGTACCTACCTTGTTATGCACATGACGATTGCAACTATAATGGCGATCTGTACCGCTCCAATTATTGCTGCAATAAGGACATGCGTAAGCTTTTGTCTACTTGGGACAACATAAAGAATACTAAAGTCTGTCTTTTCACAGTGCTGTCCAGTGTATCCTGATTCACACCTGAAAAAGAGAAGGAATATTTCATGGAATCTGTAATTTGACAACAGCTGATGAAAGAGGTGTCACTCCAAGGTGACACCAGCTGAGAAAGAGCTTTGGAGAAGATGGAGGTGTGGTAATCCTTGGATTGGAGAATGGTTTGGATTTCTGTGGCAAAAGAATATAAGGAGCAGATCTGCTCTTTCCTGGAGAAGGGTACTAGTGGCCCCTTTCACCGCCAGCATGGTGAAAGCCCTAGTTTGGCAAAAGAAAATTGGAACAATCATGGTTTAGGAAGAAAAAAGCAATTAGGTGAAAGAACATTGAAAAAGGGAGACTTCAAGCTGATGCATACAAAAATAGAAACCTTCAAGACCTATTTATTGGACGAGACCGACATCAAACCTCTTTCTGCTTTGTCATCAAATTAAAATTGGACGGAGGTCAGGTTAGAAAACCCAGTGACCACAACTGTTCCAATAACTGAGCCCATACCAATTGTTCGGGGGAGGTGGGGTGGGGGGGGTGGTGCAGAGATATCACCTGCCTGAACAAAGCAGCAATTCACTCAATGAGAAACTGCTCCTGACCAGTGACATGCATCCACTAGTGAAGGTGGTAATGGCAAGATGCTCTGGAGGAATCAGTCTTAAGGCAAGAAAGGCAGAAGCACAGCAAGGAAAGGTAAGAGCCACCCAAGACACTGAGATGAATTCTGCAGAATCAAAGGCCAGCAATTCCACCCCTGAGCAAACCCCTCATACAGCATTGTTTAAAACCAACTTGCGTAAATGCAGCATTAAAGGGCAACAGAATCAATGAGTCTTGAGCTCTAGAGCAGAAAGAGAAGAAATACTCATATTCAGGCAGAGAAACAATCCTTTTGCGAACCAGATGAGACAAGCCTGAATGCCATACAAAATTTGTCTCATACATCCAAAAACTTTGTGTGAGGGTAGAAATTAATTCTGTTGGGAGGAACAAAAAAAGTTACTCCCCAGACCTTCCTACAACTGCTAATGCAGCTCCTAATCCCCCTCTGCATGCAGGGATAACAGTTGGGGTTTACACATCCATAATCTTGTGACCCTACTTTCCACAGACAGAAGTTGCTGTGTAAGCAGTTTTGCTTCAGGCATGAAACCAGTTCCAGTAAGAGTGGAGCTATTAAAGGAAAAGTCCTCATGTACTGTGTGCAAACACTGGAATGGCCAGGCAGGGAATCAAGAGAAAGAGGTATTAGCCCACAAGAAGGAAGAGGGTGGGGAACATGCTGGTAACCTTACGAAAAGAAGCAGTAAGGAAGAGGACTGGATTCTTATAGTTACTTTGCTTTTGGTTTCATTAAGGAAGTGTGACCAAAGTGTGATCGATAAGAGGATTACTGAACGATGGAGGAGGCACAAGTAATCAGAAGACGTGTCCTCAACAACACTGAAGGGAATAATTTCTGAGAAATATGGAATGGAGATTCAGAAGCAATGAATTCCTTCAAAGAAGTGCTTGTGTTAAGAACTACATTGCTGGTGGGATGAAGTACCAGGCACTGGTTCAAACTACCTTAAACTGGTAGAACAGACTTCAAAGCATTCTGCTACATTAATAATCAGCAAGATAATAATAATCTTGTAATGGCAAGATAAATAGCGGTCAGCACGGATTTATCAAAATATACTATCAGTTAATTAATTGAGTTACTGTAAGTAAGTTTACATTTCTTTACAAAAGGTTGAACTGTGTCCCCTTGACACAGTGTATCTACAGGCAGGGCAGAACTGAATGAGGTGGGCAGCAGAAGACAAGACTAGATCCCAGCTGTGCAAAGACTGCTAAACTAAGTATTAGGTATTTTCCACTACAGAACTTCCTCCCAACTGCCTGCTGGCAATCCTGGAAGGCTGTTGTACAGTGAGCAGGGAGATTCATTGCTCTCACTGACGGCAGAAGTCAGAATATGCTCTTTGCAGTATTTTCTGCACTTTTGTAGGTCATCTGACACCTCACATCTATCACTACCAGGAAATGAGGACCAAATTAATGAATGTATTTGCTAGATGTATACAGAAATGCAGAGCATTTGAAAATAACACTTTGCCCCTAGCATTCATGATTTTATTTTCCTTGGTAGAGAAAGAGATTTTTTTCTTAGGGAGAAGTACATTATTACAACAGCAGATTGCTGTCTGATAGAAATAATTCCTTTCCTTAGTAACTCTGCTCTGGTAGAAGGCACACCTAAAGTACAAGACCATCAATATTTACATAAGATACAAATTCAAATTTTCTTCCAAGAAAAACCCAAAGGAGATCTACGCAGGGTTAAGAACTGACAGTCAAAAATCCTTCACTGGAACCACGTGAGGTTTGTTGTACTAGGTATAGTACTGAGATACAGTTCAGGCTGTTTAAATAAATAATTGAAGGTAGTTATAGTAAATGTAATATAAAATAGAATTTAAAGGTAGAGTACATTAATTACATTCATTAAAACATTGCCTCTCAGTAATTATTGGAGCAATAATGAATATTTAAGTGATTGAATAGTAATTGAATCATAAATGAATAAATGACTATATTATTAATGCCATCCAGAAAAAAATTCTGAGAAATAAAAAAATCAGTTCATTCAACCAGGAATGTTTTCCTTGAAATACCTCTACTTTCAATAGTTCGAAGACATATCCATCAGAAATTGTGTTAAACACAGCTCTAGTTACAAATGAATTTGTAATCAAACCGTTCTGCCTAACACTCATCAAGATGATACTGTTGATGCACTCAGCTTCCCAAGAGAAGCAAAGCCACATCAAGCCCTCTTGATTCTGGCCAAAGGAAAAAAAAAAACAGTCAGTTCTATTGGGAAGGTGAAAATAAACAAGAAAGGGCCTTGGATGGGGAAAGGAATAATATAAGCTTTCAAATGCTTCAGCTGACAACCATACCAGCTTTGACTTTTGGGCTTCCTGATCTCTGATCAGTTTGAAAACTTAAATCTTGGCAGTGCAACAACCCCTAAATAGCCTCAATCAATAAAGATCAAGGGAGAAAACGTGATAGTATCTAATGGATTTACAGCTGAAGTTCCCAAAGCAAAAGAGAGCAAAGAGTTATAGCTTCTCAAACCACATTAATCTGAAAGTACAAGCTTGCAGCATAAAAGTTGAGGAGTGAAACATTCTAGTAAGTGGAGCACTACATGTTGTAATGAAGTGTCCCTTTTCTATAAATCTCTTTTAATAATTATTTTATTTTTTAGGAAAACAAAGATGCATAAATTAGTTGGGAAAATGTAGAGAAAAAAGTGATCTGAAAACTAAGAAAATAAACATGAATATTCAGATATCCTGGGAAACACAGGGTGGCCTAATACTATGTGCACTGAGCTGCTGGATTGTACTGCAGACAGAAAGTGTGGGCGAAAGAATATTTTGCAATTTTATATTCTCTGGATGAACCCTATTACAGTGATAAAGGGCAACAGATGTTAAAAGCAAGATACTGATACTCTAGAGAGAGTTTATGACAGGAGCAATAAAATGTAGATGGTATAAGTACAGGCTGAGAGGTCAATGGGGAAAGCACAGTCATACAGAGAAGCCATGCAAGGCAAAGGCAATTTTTTTGGTGTGAGTCTTTTTTAATTTAGATAGGATTTCTCAGCTGAAAACAAGAAACTCTGAAGAGGGCACTCTTCAGAGGAATCCAGCTTCTAAACTACCTGACTGACAGATAGTCTTCTCTGACCACTACCTCCAGCACAACGGGAGCAAATGAATGCTGCCCACAGCATAGGGTAACAGCTCCTGTGCCACTGCTTTGATAACTGCAGGCTGATGCATGCTGAAATTATGTCTAGACAGCATTTTGATTAAGATTTACATAAATTTCAAGCACATGTTGGAGCATGCAGGACTTACCGGCAGGAAGCCTTCTGAGTGGAATAAATAAATTCACATTTTCCATGTATACAGTAGCCATTGAAGCTTTCTGAACAAGGTATGTGGTTTCCAATGTAAATATCTTCTCTTTGATCACTGGCATCTTGAAAAGAAATATAAACACAATTATAAATGGCTGTGTGATATTAATTTGAAAATCTTGACTAAGAATAGCATATAGTGGTCAATGGGACAGAGTCTAGTTGGAGGCCTGTATCTAGTGGGGTCCCCCAAGGATCAGTACTGGGACCAGTCCTCTTCAATCAGTTCATCAATTCATCCATTAATGACTTGGATGAGGGTGCACTGTCAGCAAGTTTGCTGATGACACAAAGCTGGGTGGTGTCGCCGACACCCCAGCAGACTGTGCTGCCATTCAGCGAGACCTGGACAGGCTAGAGAGCTGGGCAGAGAGAAATGGAATGAGGGACAACAAGGGAAAGTGTAGAGTCTTGCATCTGAGCAAAACCAACCCCACTAGAGAGACAGCATCTGGAGTATTGTGTCCAGTTTTGGGCCCCTCAGTTCAAGAAGGACACAGAGCTGCTGGAGGGTGTCCAGCATAGAGCAACGAAGATGATGAAGGAAGCAGAGCACCTCCCTTATGAGGAAAGGCTGAGGGAGCTGGGTCTCTTCAGCATGGAGGAGGCTGAGGGGTGGCCTTATGAATGTCTATAAATATGTGGGGGGTGGGTGGCAAGAGGATGGAGCCAAGCTCTTATCAAGGTCATCTGGTGATAGGACAAAGGGCAATGGATGCAAGCTGGAAAAGAGGAGGTTCCATATAAATATTAGAAGGAACTTCTTCCCAGTGAGGGTAACAGAGCATTGGAACAGGCTGCCCAGGGTGGTTGTGGAGTCTCTTTCTCTGGAGATGTTCAAGACCCACCTGGATGTGTTCCCATGCAACTTGGTCTAGGTGATCCTGCTGTGGCAGGGGGATTGGACTGGATGATGTTTTGAGGTCCCTTCCGATTCCTAATGATTCTATGATTCTGTGATCCCTAAAAACTTGTCGTGGATATAGGAATTCAGAATAATAAAGCAAAGGCTTAAAGATAAAGTTACAGAGGAACCTAAGAGATTTGTTGGAATGTACTGCACTGAAAACTGATCCTCAAGGGCATCTAAACACGCTTCTTATGTTAGGTTTCTCAAAAAAGAGAAATTACTTACTTCATGACAGCAAGAAGTCTATGCAAGAAGACTGGCAGAAAGTTTGTCAGTGTCATGGAGGCACTGGAACACCTTGTTTGAGGATGGGCTGCGAGAATTTGGGCTGTTCAGTCTGGAGAAGAGAAGGCTCTGGGCAGACCTTATAGCAGCCTTCCAGTACCTGAAGGAGGACTACAGGAAACCTAGAGAGGGACTTTTTGTGAGGGATTCTAGTGATAGGACAAGGGAGAATGGTTTTAAGCTAAACAAGGGGAGGATTTAGATTAGATCTTAGGAATAACCTCACTATGAGGGAGGTGAGGAACTGGAACAAGTTGCTCAGAGGAATAGTGTATGCCCTGTTCCTGAAAGTGTTCAAAGCCAGGTTGGATGGAGCTCTGAGTAACCTGGTTCAGTGAGAAATGTCCCTGCCTGTGGCAGGGGGTTGGAACTACATGTTCCAACTTAAAACATTCTACAGTTCTACAAAAGAGATGTTAAATGCAGCAGGTGATCCTCAGTGTAAACAGATATTTACCCACCTATTGACAAAAATCCAATTTTAAAGTTAGAGGACAGATTCAAAGAGAAGTTGCTAATAGATACAGGAGCCTTGAAAGAGAACCTGGATATAAGAGTTTGGATACTTCACCAGAAGGAAGAGGCATGCACAAAACCTGATGTACTGATGCTCATCCTAGTATATTAAAAACAACGAACCAGCTGAATCTGGGAAGACAGACCTTTCTCATGGAACTTTAGGTGCCTTTTGCACTGCAGGAGAAGACTGCCACAAACATAGTTCAAGAGACTAAAGGGTATCATACTTACAGTGGACAGGGTTTAACCAGAGTAATTCACAGGAATTTAAAGCAAAAGCAAACAGACTTCTATCCTGGAATTAAAAAATGATTCAAAGAAATTCACTTCAGGCTCTCACTATCTGAAAACATGTGACTGTATAGACTCAAGCCATTTTTTTTGCACAAGGCATACTCTCATCATGAGCAATGTGCTCAATGATACCAAGCGTCTTTTCCAACCGAAACAACCCCATGATTGTAATGTTTTCTGAACCTAAGCCTGCACAAGCTATACATATTAATAATAATAATATACAATATTTTTTCTACTAACTAGATTTCAAGGGCAATTTTCTGTGCAATGAATAAAAGCCTGTAACAACTTCTGAATAGGAATCAAAAGTGGTGTTTCATTACACCACATAATAAGATGCATTCCATTTGGTGCCTTTTATGCCTTCATAATGTAAGTGAAAATTGACATTAAATCATTCCAGCTGGTGCGTCCTAAGGAGTGAAGAGAATTTGTGAAAAAAGAAAATATATGGAGCTTTTTGGCACTGAATAGAGTTTCAAGGGGAACACAGGGAATGTTGAAAGCCACAGTGTGATGGCTTTACTCTGGGAGGCCATGGGAACGCAAAGCAAGTATAATGACAAAAACCCCTAAAGACCAGCACCAATATAAGACACCAACCCCTCACAGCAAAACCTACATTAAGACCAGCACCTGGAAGAAACAACTGTAAGTTACAGTCATTAGTGACTTCCTCCTGTGTGGAACAGAAGCATCCATTTGCAGACTGGACCCTCTTTTCAGGAAGGTTTGCTGCCTTCCTGGGGCTCAAATTATGGATGCCATCACAAGGGTGAAGAGCTTAGTACACAATCTTCAGGCTACTCCCCAATCCTACTCTTTCACGTGGGTACTAATGATGTAGTAACAAAAAGTCCAAAATCAATAAAAAGAGATTTGACAGCTCTGGGAAAGATGCTAAAATATTTGGGAGTGCAGGTAGTGTTGAAAGATATTTAAAGAATAATGTAATCATCAGGCAACATGGGCTCACAAAACAAAAGTCCTCTTTAAATTTAATTGTATATTCTGTAAGGTCACCTGCCTAGTGCATGACAGGAAGATGCTGCTGTAGTTTTTCTGGATTCTGGATTTCTGACCCTCACAGCATCCTTCTGGACAAGTTGTCCAACTGTGGGATGAGCAGGTTCATGATACGCTGGGTGAAGAACTGACTAAAGGGCAGAGGTCAAAGGGTAATAGTGAATGGGGCTACAACTGACTTGCAACTGGTTGCCAGTAATGCTCCTCAGGACTCAGTCTTAGGGCCAGTTCTGTTCTGTATATTTGTCAGCAATTGGGATGCAGGATTTGAGTATACCATCAGCAAGATTGCTGGCGATCCCAAACCAGGAGGTACCGTTGACTCTCTCCAGGGACCTAGATAGACTGGAGCATTCGACTATGGTTAATGGATGCACCTAGGACAGAGCTGCACTAGGCAAAATTGCAACCTGTGAGAGGGCGGGCTGGCTGGCAAGAAGCCGTTTCTACAGGATCTGGGTATGGTGGCCAACGGCAGGCTCAGTGTGAGGCAGTGGTGTGTATCCTGGCAGACAAGAAGGGAAAGTGCATCCTGAAGCACAAGAGGGCATTCACCATCCCTGGAGGTGTTTAAGAAGTGTGTGGACATGGTGTTTCATGCCATGCTACAGTGGCGGGCATGGAGGCTATTATTTTGTGGTTTTCAATCAATCAGGTATTCAGGTATTTGTGGATGTGGGTATGGTTGGACTCTGTGATCCAGTAGGTCTTTTACAACCATGTTTATTCTGTGATTCTGTGATTCAATGTTGGTGTGATCTCTCCTTGAGCACTGTGTGTACTTCTGGTCCCCACATTTAAGGATGTGAAAGTCCCTGAATGTGTCCAGAGGAGGGCAACAAAGCTGGTGGGAATTTGGAAAGGATGTACTGTAAAACACAACTATGGACTTCGGACTTTCTAGTTTGAGAAAAAGAGGCTGAGAGGTCATTTCATTGCTCTTTTCAGGGAGGGGACGTAGAGAGGGTGGTTAGGGTCTAGTCTAGTCTAGTCATCTAGTCTAGTCTGTTCTTTGGTGGTATTTGTAAAAAAAGAGGAAAAAAGATGAGCAACTATGCAGATCTGCCCTTTCCAGTAAGCTGAGACTGACAAAGGTTGGACAGCAATGCTCTGAGCAAGAGCAGGCTCAGGCAAAAACATACTTGTTCTTAGAAAGCACCACTCATATACATAAGGGCTACTAGCTCATAAAATAACTGATCTGAAAGTGAAACTCTGTCTTATTTCATTTATACTAAGGTTATTAAGTAAGGTAAAGTTCAAATAGGTATAACATACTCAACAATAAGATTCAGTGTATTAACTTACTGGAAACACTACAAAACAACCTAACAAATACAGAATTCTGATACTTTTTTAACAGAAAAAATGGGGGCATGGGAGAGAGTCTTGTGTAATGTCATTAGGAATGGCTTAGCTCGGTGTCTTCCAGTAAAGTAATTTTCACAGCACTTGTTGGGGAGTCTAGTCCTGTGCCCACTGCAGAGAGTGTTGAGTAACTGAGGATCTTAGAGGAATACAGCAGGCAAAACTCAAATCACACATATCGCTTTCTTGCCAGCCTTGTGACATGCTTTAAGAGGGAGGCTGCTCACAGGTCTGTCTCCAATACAGAAACCAGAGCTGTATGGCAGAGCAGAAGGAACCTGTTTGCTCCAATTCCTCATCCTGTGGAACCATTACCAAACAGCACAAAATCAGCACAGTACCTTTCACCTCTGGCCGATACTGCATGCCATCGTCTTTCTTCCCAACTGCATTTGTGTCATCTGTTTCTAGATGATAAATACATGCACGGATAGCTATTAGCAAAGGTTTATTTCCAGATTGCTACATGGATGTCATTGAGAATAAGGTTCCAATAAGTATTTAACAGAAGTAAAGCTGGACACATTCCCACATTATTCCCACATTATTCCCAAACAATCAGGTTGGTAACACACCTGGCCAGGAACTCCAGCTTGGGGATCCAGACCCACATGTGGCACACTGCAGGCTGGCTACCCATGAGGCACTAAGTGAGTGGGTTTCAGTGGACCATTCCAACATTCAAAAAGGAAAGGTAGAGATATTTGTATAAATGTGGCCCAACTTGATGCACCCTGGAAGCATGCTGTACAGACCACAGCAGCAAGAGAGAACATTTCCCTTATACTGGCATTACAGTTTCTCCTCTTCTTCCTCCCTGACATGTAAGATGCGTTGGACTATTGCTTATACTTTTCGAAAAGCTTGGTAACAGCAGCCATAGAAAGCTAATGCAAATAGAGCATGTATGTATGTAGGGTAAGCAGAGTTTTCAGTTGAAAACCCTAAAATACAATTGGGGAGTTCACTGATGACTGGATCAGTGACTTCTGATCAAAAGTGGATAAGGGAAAGCTCCACCAAGCCAAATGATACCAGAATTTACCAGAACACCAAAATCCAGCCTACCTGAGCAGTGTCCAAGATGCCTGATGTCAATCTGCTCTTGCCTCAGGCATGATGCTTCTCTAACAAAGCATGGGTTGTTATACGAACTTCCATCAGAAGCACACACAGGATTAAAACTGTACCCACTGCAGTCTATATTACACACACACCTGTTAATGGAAACAAACAGTAAAACAAAACTGACACCTGGCAAACAAAAAATACATCATGGTGAGTCTTGAGTAAACACTAGCTCATACACTAATGCTAAGAGAGGAGTGTGTTGCATGAGAATGATGAGGAATCCACTGATGTTTCAGGCTTCCCAGCAGCATGTACACATTCCTGGATAGATGTTTCCATTTGCTATGAATTAACTGCTGGTGGTTCTTATAGTTTTACTCTGTCTCATTGATTAACACCTGAAAATTGCTAGGAAGATTTACCACTTTAATGTAACAATTCATGGTGTCTGTTCTCAAGTGTGAACATTACCATTACCAGGTGAATATTCTACTTTTATTTTGGGTGTCAGGATCCCTGTGAGAAAAGGAGTCCCATTTCTGTTAAGCAGTAAAAGAGGGTTTTCTATTTCAGAGGCTGTACAGAATCAATGTGCTTAATTCCCTCTGTCGTTTCAGTAAGGCATTAATTCATAAAATTAACAATGGTTTTATTATGTTTCATTTAAAACAAGATTATGTGATCTGAATTATTTCATATTGCATCCAACTAACACTAGTTGTTTTAGGCACAGCATTTTCCATGTAACTTGCAACTAGGGATTGTAAAATAAAAGCAGGAAAAATGAAGACCTGGCATGCAGCTGGTTCCTAGCTACCAAACTGTAGGACAGCCAAAGAATTAGACAGGGCTATGATGTTCCTGCTTTCAGTTACATAGTTTTCTGGCCCCCTAAAAAAGTTCTAAAATTTTACATGACTGAGGGGCAAAGGAAAACCTGCCAGCCTTCCAAGTCCCACCCCTCCTTGTTTATTTTCATCACTATTCTACTTTTTCGCTGAGCATTTATTTTTGAATGAAAGCTTCTGTGTGTTTAACTTTTACTCTGTAAGCTCTGCTCCGCCTCTGGACTGGGCAAAGAAAGAAGTGTGACTGCACAAGGAGGAACAAGGTCCGGCTCTCAATCATTTTTCTCCTGATGTTGTAAGAGCAGAAACTGCTGGTCTGTATCTTCTGACAAGGCATGTGGTCTTTTTCTTGACAGAAAGCTCTACACTGGGGGCATGTGGTCTGACTGCTAGGAGATGCGGCTAGCTGCATCTTGATTCACTCTTGCAAGACATGGGATGAAGCTCCCCCCAAGCTACCAACTTTCCAGTGTTTTGTGTTCTTGTCCAGCTGTTCCACATACAATTCAATGACTGAATAGATGTTTTGAGTGTCTCAAGTCAGCAGAAAAGCTCACAGCAGAACCCAATTCCATGCTGCAGAAACACTGACAGTGGCCAGCGTAACTTTTTCCATTAGCACTTTCTGTTGCTAATTTCAAGATGCTAATTTTGCCAGTAATATTTTATGCCTGTGAACTTCAGATTTTCACTAGATTTCTAGTGCAAACCGCTTTTTAAGCATGCCCTCTGTGAAAAAAACTGCCTCTACACATCTAGGGAATCCACCTCCAAGCGCTCATGCAGCTGCTAAAGATAAATATGATGAACATAGAGTAATTTTTCATACTAGAAATGGTTATGGTTGTAAACAGACCCAGGAAAGGAGACACCATTTTGTTTACAAGTTCCCACATGATAGTAAGCCTAATAAGCCTAAGGAGGGGATTTTATTAGGATTTACTATATGCAAGTAAAAGGCTCACAGCGCAGCAGTTGTGCACATTTGTTGCCACAAATGAGCAGATATCTGGTTCTAATTTGTATGACACTGGCTATGTGATCACAGGTACCTTAAGCTCAACATCAGCACCCAGGAACCACCACATGCATCCATGTGTCTGAACACATTTGTGTATGTATCTCCAAACCAATTACATCTGTATTTGTTTGTCTGAAGAAGAGGAAATGGCCTGAAGATGCACTAGGAGAATTTTAAGTTAGACATTAGGGAAAACTTATTAATCGAAATGTTCATCAGGCCTTGGAACAGGCTGCCCAGGGAGGGGGTTGAATCACCATATCTCAACGTGTTTAAAAGTTGTGTAGATCTGGAGCTTAAGGACATGGTTTTGCAATGGGCTTGGAACAGTTGGGTTAATGGATGGACATAATGATCTTAAAGGTGTTTTCCAACCTAAATGATTGTAAGATTCTATGAGGCAAGTGAATGCTACTGAGCAGCTGCAACAGGCTTGCAGCTACTTTATATTGGAGAAGGACAGAGCTGATCTCTGCCAGGAGTGGGTGTGAGGAAAATGCCAGCCTGCTGCCAGTCTAGGTACTGGGATTTGCTGTGGGCTTGCAAGCACAGCAAATCCCCTATGGGACCTGCTGGCACAACAGACCCTGACCTGCTGGCAGACAGACATGCTTTCTGCCTATAGACACGAAGGCTGCAGGCACACTGAATCTCCATAGAGACCTTCATCATCCAGACAGATCTGGATAGACAGTGGGACACATGCCTGCTGCTTGCCTGCAATCCATCCTGCTCACACACATGTTCCCAAGGCAGCACGTAGGTCCTGACTGCTTTTCCCCAGGCAGAGATGGGGCAGACTGTCTTGGCAGTTTCTGTCCTGCTGTGGCTCACTCTTACCAGCCTCTGCTGGCCACAACCACTGGCCAAACTGACTGAGCTCCTGGCCATCCTCTGGTGCATGTGTCCCTATTCTCTGCAATCTGTACCCTCTTCCAGGATCCAAACCTTCCTCCTTCCAGGGACCATCTTCTGTACAAAGGCACTGGGACACCTCTTCTCTCCAGAGCCCAGGTCCTCAGTTTCCCAGACATAGAATCATCAGAAAATCACAGAACTGTTTGGTCAGAAAAGACCTTTAAAATTGAGTCCAACCATTAATGCAGCACTGCCAAATCCACCACTTAATTGTGTCTCTCAGCAACATCTCTCAACATCTATACATCTTCTAAATACCTCCAGTGCTGCTTCCCTAGGCAGCCTGTTCCAGTGCTTAATAAACCTTTTGGTTAAGAATTTTTTTGTAATAATTCCTAAAAAACAGGCTAAGCAGTCTACCTGCACGAGTGCACTACCTGATCAGCTTCCCAGCAGCTGGCTGTCTCATGGCTCTTTATTAACTGAAGGATTCAGGACCAGACACTGCTTGCTTATCTCTGGGCATTACTCATAATTTACAATCAGCCTGTGCTCAAGAATTCAGAAGTTTCATTTCAGATGTTCACCCCCCAATACACATCCTCAATGTATTATCTGCTCGATGCCATCAGCCGCCTCTGCCTACGACCACGATACCAAATGGTATGTTTGGCTTTCACCTGGCCATTTAGTTTCTGGCACAGATACTTTGACTGAGTTGTCTGGCATGTCAAAGCAGGCAGTTTAAGTACAGGGAGGGTAATGAAAAGTTGAACTGGCCTGATGTACTAAAAAACCAAACATGACTATGCTCCATTATTCCAACACAAAAACCTTACAGAAGACTGAAAGGGAGCCAGTTAAGGTGAGGGCATGGCTGGCATGTGAAAAGTCTTTGTGGATGCAGTAGGGAGGGAGCCATAGGCATGTTAGAAACTTGTACACATCAGAGAGTCCCTGTGGGGTGCAGTGAAGTCGTTCTTGCTCATAGCCTGTTTGCATCAGACTCAAAACCACAGCCAGGCTTGTGGAAAGCACCACAGTGTGGGATGGGAGAGGTAGAGACTGCTGCTTTCAATGTAAAACATGAATCAAGTTGATTTTAACTTCCCAGTGTTTGTGAAGGAATGTAAAACCATGGGTAATCAAAGTGCTGCTCTGATGATGAACATCACACACATAGAAACTGGCAGCTGAATCTCTACAAGTGGACAGAACCATCACCACAGACAGGATCACAAAAGTAGCTCAGGAAATCTTTGGAAGATACCCAAACAAATCTGCTATGAAATACTGAAAGCCTGTTACACCCTGAAGGCAGAGAGCTACAGAGGACAAACAGTGGTTTGATACTGAGGAGATGTCAGAATATCAAACTTCCTGAGGGGAACCAACCTCCCCCATCAGCCCCAAAGCCAGACAGAAGTCAAAGCCCAAGAATTCTAAGCAAAGCCCACAGCATTGAACAATATAAGTGGCAGAGAAAGCATGGGAGAAGATGCAGCAGATGGTGTTAATGAGCTTGAAGGGGGACCTCAGTGGTCAGAAATCTATCTGGACTTTCTGCAGGAAGAACCTCTGTGAGGCAACACAGGCTGGAAACCTTGTTTTTCTTTACAGCTCAAGACTGAAACTGAATGCAGAACTCAAGTCCCCTGTTGTAATCTGTTCTCCGATAGTATTGGGGAGTAAGCATGAAGAGAGCAAAGAAAAACACTGACCTGTTTGGGAAGGGCAAGCTGAAGAACCTGATGTTGGGGATATGTGGGAGGAGCACAGGAAGGGCACCCAGGAAGAGAGACTGTAACTAAAATTCCCAATACCCAACATTTTAAAGCACATATTCTCACTTCTGCCTCAGCTTCCAGCACTGTGTCCACACAGTGATCCATGACTGTGCCACAAGCATTGTGCCACTTGCAGCTGCATTAGTTCAGCTGTACAGCTACAGACACTCTCCAGCATGAGCTGGGTCAAGTGACTGATGAATGGTGGTCCTGCCATGAGGCTGGACTCTGGCCACAAGCCCACTATATGTACTAGCCTACAGCCTAGTTACTTTGTCTAGTTGTGTCTTCATGGGAAAAGGGATGCAAAGGTTTTGATCATATGTCTAAATTCACATGGCCAGGAACAAAATATTAAGCTTATTAGAGATACAACAGAATAATAAGAAATAGAAGATGATTCTATAAAACAAGAAGCATTGCAAAGCTTGTATGAGCAAGGTTCGTGTTGGGATTTAATCCAGATAAAAAAGGTATTTTGAACAGAATTTCCCCCTGTACTCCTACTCACTTTAAAGATGTATTAAGTCACTATTCTGCATTTGTTGAGACAAAGTCACAACTTCAGTTCTAGATTTAAATACCTTTAACACTAATTTTCAGGTAACATTTTCATTCTGTGCCTTACAGCATATAAGTGAGATATTTTTTCATCACTAATTACCAGTAGAAATAAAACAAGGTGTCCTGTAAGCTTGTGCTTTCTGGTGTGAGCAGGTAGGAGCACACTGAAATTACAGTGTACCAGCATGCCTGGCTGCAACAGAAAGGAAGATTTTTTTTTTAGAAAGGAAAAAGACAGACCAGTAGCTATCGCACAACAGTATTTGTAATAGGAAAATACTCAGATTTAGAAATTCCTTATGTGAGAAATTAACTACCTAGAAGCTCTTAAACACTGCTGGTTTGACTCCTCAGAATATTTTCGCAAATGTTAAAGGCTGGTCTGGGGTTGGATGGCTGACCAAGGAGTAGGTAGTATGTGCCAGTCATAAATAACTGCAGAATAACATCTGGTATTTATGCTGATAATGTGGAAAATGTGAGGTGAAAACCTGAGATGATAACCCAGGTCTGATTTGTTTCTCTGCTGCAGGATGCAACCACAGCCTGACTCCTGGGGTCTCACACACAAAAGGTCTCCTGGGTAGGCAGTGCAGAAACTTGAAGTTCATCTCCCAAGCAAACAGAATTCTCTGACAGGACTACATAATCCTCAGGTGTGGCTCCATAAGGAAATCAGAAAGGATTTTGTGAAAGAAAATTGGAATCATGTAGATTTTCACAAACAGAAAAGTAATTATTTTGAAAGCCTGCAACCCAAGAATGCCAGAGTACTTTAACCACCACGGTATCTTTCTGCTAGCTGTAAATTATTTACTTCTGCTATCTGCAGCAACTTCCAAATTCAATTGCCTGGAATCTAGCACTGGTGCAAGTTTAAACTGCTGCATAAAGTCAATCTTGAGCAGCTAAAAGTGAGGATAATCACTGAAAGTCTGCATCAAAAAAACCCAACAAAACAAGCCTACAATGAAGGCTTCTCTGGTGCCAGAGTTGCCTTTAACTTAAGTTGCCAGTCTTCCCTCAAGCTTGCAAGGAGCACTGTGTTGGTGTAAATCAAACATCTCATCATGTTACAACTCAAGACTATGGCAAAAATTTTACCTGCCACCAGTACTGGGTGTTTTGCTTGGAGTGAGGACTCTACAGCTTGAACCCCACTCTGCTGTTGGCAGAGTTATGATGTTTGTCAAACATCATCCTGTTCAGTGCCCCATGAAAAGAAAGAAAAACTACCAACTAGTGCCTTTGGCTTGGTGTGTGGCTGCTCACAACCTGCAGAAGAAGAGACTTGGTTCATTAAGAAAAAGTAATGTAAGAGAAAAGTCCTGTGCTAAGAATGCCTCGAAAGTTCTTGATGGAATAAAAGGAGCCAGAGCTCTACAAGATGGGGGTTTTTTTATGATAACATTCCTACTAGTTTTAACTGAAATGATTGAAACAGTGAGTTAGCTCTCTAAGTCTCTGCAGAAGGTTGCTGCTCAGTGTCTTCAACAGAGCCCCAGAAAGCCAATGAGATGTATTTGGGTATTTTCCTGATGTACTATGGTATGCACAAAAAAATCCCTTGATTTTGTCACCCATCATAAGAGCATTGATGTTCTAAGAAAAAAAAAAGCACCAGCTTACTGTGGCAACGTGCTTCTAAAAGCTGCATGCACATTGTTCATTGACACCATTAGCTAAACCAAGAAGCATTTGAATTTTGAGGAAGTATGAAGCATTATAATTAAACCAAACATAATTTTTAGGTGGTTTAATAAATAAGAAATTAGAATGTACAACTCATTTATTAGGGGCTACTATGTATAACAAAGAAAATGTGTTTAGTAAAACGATGTGACACAAGCTCAGCAAGAGCACTTGGTGCTATCAGTAAATTAATTAGATCCCCAGAGATCAGAACACGTTTTAAGGCTCCTTTTTGTTTTCAGGCTTCAAGGTACACGTGGCTTGTAGGAAGTTCTGAGTGCTTAAAAAACACAGTAGATTCAAAGAGAAAAAAAAAAAAGGACAGGGAGAACATTAAGGATTTGTGGTGTGGGCTTGGCTACTGAGAGGGTGGGTGCTTCCAGCCAACAGATTAGGCTGCTGCATTTGTGCCCATTTGGGATTTGCTCACAAATACATTTTCCTGCCCAGCCTCACAGCAAGAGCCACTTGCTACCCAATCCCAGTAGCCAGCAGCAGCAGAAGAAAGCTTTCTCAGGTACTCAACTATTTATTGGCACATCTGTTTACAAATGTGAAATGGAAACACTAGAATAAAACAAATTGCATGAAATGCACACAGATGGATAAACGTGGGCTTGATGTAATAAATTTAGGTGAATTGAAATGCAGGGTTGTTGCAATGGCAGTTAAGGAGATAACTGTGTCAAATGAAGGATTACCTTTCATTTGCTGTTTCTTCCCTTGTGTGTAGCTACTGCCAGATGAAAAAAGAACTGAGAAAATCTGGATTTCAAAGCTATTTCTCTACCTATTCGTCTGCAGCTGAATCTTTTTTTTTTTTTT
>VZRI01009858.1:77307-92357 GCA_013397515.1 Upupa epops
TTAACTTGGTTGGTTTTAGGTTGGACTGGATGATCTTTAAAGTCTTTTCCAGCCTCATCATTACTGTGATACTATGATTACCTTCCAGCCATCCCTTCACTCTTGTTTTTTATTTCATGACATGGCTCTCTCTGACTACTGCAGAAATTTAGTCCTTGCCTACAGTGAGCTTCTAGTAGCACATGTGGTGACGTGATGCTTGGTCTCATAAAAGTGACTTTACCTTCCCTCCACGCTCATATGAAAAAAACCTTCCAAGACCTTCCTAGATTTGACACACACTGCTGCAAAGATCGTTAAAAATATACACTTCAAAAAATAGGCTTGGATTATTATCCACATAAGATCTATTAAATTTCTCAATTGCCAGGCTAATATTACTATAAGACCATACCATTCCCTTCATATCAGGAGTTCCCGATTTTACATAATTCAGTAATCCCACCACAGTCATAAATCCCTTGTTTACTTTGGGTTCCTCTATCATTTGTGTCTGTTTTGTTTTTACACACAGATACCTAGGACTTTTTCCCCGCTGGACCAGAAAGCTGTGAATTACATTTCCAGAGGGTTAAGATACGCTTCCTTATAAATATCTGCATACAGTATCAGACCCTAAGAAGGTGGAAAGAAGAAAAAGAAGAGGGGAAATAAAAGATTATCTATGTTGATATATGAGTGAGAAATTGGTCAAAAGACACAGGTATAAACCAGCATGCTGTACCTCAGACAGACTAAATTTTTCCCTCAGAGACAGACAAGATAGATAAGGCAGACAGCAAGACTTTAAAATGCTCCTCTCTGTATTTCTAACTGTTAGTGCTTACACTTCTGAAATCCTGCTTTGGCTACGCTGAAAACATACGCAATGTAAATTATAGGCCAATTGAATCTGTGTTGCTGAGAAACGTTTCATTTCCAAAGTAAATCTCATAAAATGCTAATCTTGAAAGGTCTACTTGGGATCAGTTGTCAATCTTTCATGAAAATCTACATTATGAGTCAAAACAGCTATCTAACAGCAGAGTACGCTTATTAAAAAAAGACTGAATGTGCTCAGAATCTCATTTCCATATTTCATCTGTTAAAAAACAAAATGTAGGTAAAACTGAGATGATGACACATTTGAACTTTTACAGCGAGGCTATTTTTAAATTAATGATTTCCTTATCAAAGACCAAGAAAAAAACCCTAGAATTAATGAAATGTATTCTAGCCATTTAGGGACTGAAGAAAATGAAGTTTGTTACTGAGCATAAAACAGAGAGCAAGATGTCCACTCAAGTGGAGCCTTGACAAGGTGTGGGAACTTCCTGAAGTCTGAAAGGAAAGCCAAAGGACAGACTGGGAGTGGCCAGTGGGAAAACAGCTCTGCAGAAAAAGATCTGAAGAGGAGCCGCAGGCTGGAGGCTACATCTGGGTCACTAGCAGAAGGGAAATGACTTTTGTCCTACACTCAGCACTTATGAGGTTCCATCTGGAGCACTCTGTACAGTTTTGGGACACCCCAGTAACAACAAATACTTTGAGAAACTGGAGAGGGTTCATGTGGCAAGCCACTGCAATGGGTAGAGAGTCAGTGTGTGCTCTGTAGGGAATGGCTGCAGTACACTGGGCCAGTCCAGCCTGGAGAACAGGAGGCCAAGGTGGTGACTGACGGCTGTCACTAACAACCTGGAAGAGGTTATCCAGAAGACAGAGGGAGGCACATTAGAGGGTCAAAATACAACAGCTGTGAGTTGCAGTGAGGGAAATTCCGACTGAACACAAGGAAATTATTTCTGAAAACAAGAGTGGTCCAAGCCTTGAACAGATGCTCAGATGTTCAGTCTCCCTCATGGAGATGGTCTGAACACTTCAGAAGAAGCCCTTGAGCCACCTGAATGAAGACTTAGTTGCAGAGCAGGGAGCGTGCTGCACCAGACACCCACCTGGAGTTCCCTTCCAATGAATTTTTCTACCAGTAATCTGAATTAATGCTGGATATAATTTTCCTGAAGTCATGAAGTCACATCATACTTTACAATGCCTTTTAAAGCAACCTCCCTGCAGTGCTCAGCAGGCCTTGGCATGATGTTTAAATCAGGTATCTAGCAGTGCTTGGACATGCAAGATCAAAGAGACAAACCACACAAATCTGTGCAAGAGCTCCTCATAAGCAATACTAGTTTTGATGTTCATATTTGAACTAAAAATGTGAGATGACACCCCTGTTTCTCAACTGATTTGGTATAGTTTAAATGTTACTATAAAAATAGTAGATATTGTATATATTCACTATATATATTAAATAAAAAAACCCTTTTAAATAACAGGCATTAAAATGTTCTCCCTTACTCTAAGCATTAATTTTGATATGTGTAAAAGAAACTTGTGAGGTAAAAGTACTAGATTATAGCAACAAGCCTTAAAAACACATATAAACCTGGACAATTTGAAAAGTCCTATGAAGAACTATCTATACTGAATCAAAATATAAAAACACCCCAACAAGTCTGTAGTAAGTTTATATTTTCAGTTTATTTGCTGCAGCTGACTTGTAAAAATTTTAAAAAGAACAGAAGTTATTCAGCTCTTACAAGACTGTAAATAATAAATTCAGTTTTAATCATATGCAGTAAACTGAGGCATGATGTTGCTTGCAATCTTTTTTAAAAATATGCTGAACGTTATTTAAGTTCTAAAGAAAATTCATTTGCAGTCCTCTAACATCCACAACAGTATTACAAATATCAATATACACTACTTTTATTAAAGAGTGACATGCCACACCACTGAAAATTATTTCATAACCACATCTGTTTTCATTTGTTTTACATTCACACTGCATTAAATGTATCAATATTACTGTATAATGACTGGGTACCAATAGGATGTGCTGTTTATCATATGAACAGTCAGAACAATTGGAAAGTCCAGTGTGTGCTAATTAAAAACTGCAGTCTGGACCCCAAATATTTAGAGGCAGTGGAAATTATGAAGTCTTTTACATTTTTTAATAGGCAATGTAACCACTTCTGGTTTAGATGGATAATGTTTTTCAGAAATCAAACAAAATAAAGATACAAATCTAAAACTCTGTGCAAAGCCTGAATTCTTCAGGCTTTGTAATAAAAGCATATAAAAGCATATGCAGCAGCTTTATCAGAGACAGCGACAATGCTTTAATGCCAAGCCCGAAATCTAAAAATGTGTAACTTTTTCAAAGAGGAAAACACAATTTAAGAGCAACAAAAATTGACATCACTAACCTATGAAGTGCATTTCAGATGTGTACTAATAAATTGCTTAAACTTGCTTTTAAAAAGCACCAAGATTTGATAACTACACAGCATTACAAAATAATTTAGTCTTGAAGGGATGTGTACAGGTAGGTCATCTAGTCCAATCCCCTCTTCAAAGCTGGCCCAGGGCTGTGTGTGATCAGGTTCCGACCATCTCAATGGATGAATACTCCACTGCCTCACCAAACACCTTGTTCCATAATCAGACTGCCCTCATGGTGGAAGTGTTTTCCATTATGTCAGAGTTTTCCAGGCTCTGACATGTGCCCATTGCCCTTCACATTATCTATCACTGTGCATCCCCTAGAAGAAAGGACTTGTTCAGATACCACCAAGTCCAACTCTAAAAATCATGACATGCCACATGGTCTTTCTCCTGTTTCTCTGTTGCAAGAATCATCCTGCCATTTTGACTGAAAGTATCATGTGCAATTCTAGGACTTCCCCATCTTTCCAGACCCAAAAGACAAACCACAGTCCATATGGAATAAAACTGTCCTTAGTGGGGCTGTTGCTGTGTGTGGGGGGGAATCTGCCTATCTGCCTATTCTGCTTTCCAGGCTGTTGCGGCTGAATTAAATAATAATATGATCCCAGCAGTGTATATACGAGCATGATGAAAGGTACTTGTGCTGCCACTAATTCTATGTAGCATGATAACATTTTATTGTATTGAAAAATGTGTTATAACACAAGAGGAAAGAGAGGAAAAAGAAGGTGTAAAAAGCATTTGTACGGAGTGCTCTACTTAGTTTTCCAAACAGAAGCTCAATCCCATCTTATTTCTGCTAACAATTGTTTTGATTTTAGGAAAAATCCAACCAATTCCTTCTTAATCAAGTCTGTGACTTTCTATGTGACTTGTCAAAATTAACCTTGTGAAGGCTATCTTGTGATAATAGAGCCTGATACAAGATAAGTCTGACCAGACAGTGATTATCACAAAAGCTTATTATAATGGTCAAAAGTATAGGAAAAAAAAAATAAGCTTGGAAAGCTGACAAAATTGAAAAAAAAAAATAAAAATTGACAGATTGTGAGCAGCCTCATGAGAGTATTCTCTAACTTTTGAGTATTCTAACACAAAAATTTTTGGTTCCACATTCTTTTTTAATGAGGACTAATTTAAAAAGTCTTAGGGGCAAAAAAAGTGCTCTCTTCCTGTTGTCAAAAAGATGGAGCTTGGCTTCATTTTATGTAAATAGGATGTGGGCAATAAATCTTCCACCCTCCCCAACTTGATCCTAACTCTCTTACAGATCCTACATAGCTGCAGGAACATCAGATCTACACACAGAATAGGCAAGCTTTTACTGAAGTGGAAGGCTTAAGGATTTAT
The DNA here is from genome assembly GCA_013397515.1 of Upupa epops. Taxonomy (NCBI): domain Eukaryota; kingdom Metazoa; phylum Chordata; class Aves; order Bucerotiformes; family Upupidae; genus Upupa; species Upupa epops. The sequence continues at coordinate 81,931 of VZRI01009858.1, forward strand.
TTTCCAAAGCCAAGAGCACATCTCAGAGCATATAACAAACAATTCTATACCCATCTTGCCAGTCATAAATGAACCAGACCAAGGCAATATTTCAGAAAATTATTAGTGTTATAAAAAACAGCGACAGCTCGTTTGTCTCTCCAGAAAAGACCAAATCTACTTGAGTACTATGACATTTTATGAAATGTGAAGTATTTGCACATTCTATTAACATTTTGGTTTTCCTTGACTTAATCTTGAGTACATACCTTGAATATTTAGTGATTTTTTTTACTGTCTTCATGCTGATATCCTATCATAAATTCTTGAGCAATTAAGATGTATTTTAAAATGAAATCGATTTCAGGTGGAAGACAATTTGCTGCCCCAAATTATCATTGTTCAGACACTTATTCTGAGGTGCTATTCCTTCTGTGTACACAAAAACATACCACCTGCACATCACTTGAACATCTTTACATGTTGCCTCTGCAGCTGCTACCCCAGCACCTGCTATCAGCCCAGACTCTGGTTAAATTTCTTCTATACTGATGGCCACTACCAGGACAATGGCTGTGAGAAAACAAAGTCCCATCAATTAAATGGAACTTATTTTACCTTCCAACAAACCATAATGCCTCTTTGGGCTGCCTAAAGGATCTTTTCTCTCCATGATGTCTTAGCTCCTTCTCAGAGCCACACACAACCTGGTCAGCCAAGGTATACTCCGACTATCAAAAACCTGGAGTAGGAAAATTTGGTGCATCTGCTTGTATTTTGGATTATCTTAAAAATCTTCTTGCTTCTTGATCATTTACTCCGAGCTCTGACAAGAAACTGGTTTTTCATTAGTTTTGCCCTGGGTGCACCTGAGAGGTCAAGTGGCACAGTGAGTTTGGAAGAAGTGATTGCCTTAGGTCACCAGTTCAACACAATGAACACAAACAAATCCAATCTATACATTTTTTTTCAAATTGGAAAAATATTTTATGAGGATTGCCCATTACACCTCTTTGTTGTTTTCTCCCATCACCTTGCTACTGCAGATGGTTTGTTCTTTACAGACACACATCAAACACAGGCAGCAGTAAAGCTTCAATTACCAAGAACAAACACAGTCATACAGATGATCACATACCTTTTACTTTTTTAACGTTTTGCCCTGTTTGTGCACCGATATTTTTAAGGCAAACTTATTACTTACCCAACATTTTCTGCATCTTCATCACACTCAGCCCTATATTTGCAAACTCCACATTTTGAGTGTTTTCTCTGAACTTCTGTCCCAGATCCTTCATACTCTAAAAAAAATAAATAAGGTATTGTCAAGAGAAATCATGAGTTTCGTAGTAAGTTCTGATTTTGTTTACCTGAATACATTTGCCTTCAAGTGTTTTGTCAATATGAAGTTATCATATACTGAAGCTGTTAACCTTAACAGTGCTCCCTCCCTTTTTCAACATCAGGCAATTGGAGTCTGGTAGAACTGAGTCAGTGACAAGAAAGACTCCCTGAAAACACTACCGCTTCATTGGTTGAGTCTTCCTTTGCTCTTGTATTACTGCTTTGTACTTACTCCCACTCCACCAGACACACAGTCAGCACTGATATATGTCCCAGTCACATTTGCTCTTAATTGGCACTGATAATGTATAAACCCTGTGCTTTCTAATGTCCTTGAATATTAGGTAGTGGGGATTTCAGTGCTATTTTCCTTGACAGTCTAATTACAGATAGCTTTATGCTAGGCTACTGCTTGCATATTTCCCCCTTTTTGATTCCTGACAATATGAGTACATTGCTTATATCCCATATATGCTATGGCATGTTTTCCAGATCATTGTGTTTACTTGTACACTTTGAAAAGGAAAAAAAAAATCATCTTAGCAAGAAAGTGATAGAAATGCTATTACCCTAAATAGTGAAACTAACACCTCAAATATTCTGGCCCTAAAAACATCTGCACCTATCTTACTGTTGATACAGACACCAAATCTCTTCACCAAGACAGAAATAAACTATACTCATACTGTTTCAATGCCATTGGTCACTCTGAGTTTGATTTTTTTAAAAAATAATCAATGAAAAGAAGCAAAAAAATGACAGGACTCTGCAGAGGGAGTCAATAACCACATAACATATGGCAGCACTGTGGTGGTGTCCAGCTGGCTACACCAGTCTGTTGGATGGACTGTGATCAAAGTGATTTCTTGTCTCATAACAGCCTTGTGTGCTGTAGCAATGGCAAATCAAGCACCACCAATCAAACAGCTGCATTTATGTTCTTTAAATGTAAGTAAGAAAAAGAAATCCACAACAGTCCTTCCTAATTTTCCATAATCTTGGCTCAAAGGAATCTCTCCCTCTTGCCTATGGGACTGTGGTTACATGAAGAATAGCGCAGGTGAGCCTCTCAAACTAACTCCTGTCTAAAGCCTGCTGTGCACTTTTCAAAGACTAATACATACCAAACTTTATTACAAAATTCCCACTGCAGAAATTCTATCATTGTTCTTATTAAGTTGCAGTAAAAGTCATTTGCTTTTATCTTTACAAACGTACAGCTTCTTTGCTTTTTTCTTCTTTCTAGATACCACATTCCTATGGCTGTGTTTGTTCTCCTAAAGTGTCCTTTAGTGTTAGATTTCACTTTTCCATGCCAGTAAATGATCCCCTACATCTTGAATAAGTCAAATTAATGGCACTGTTCATGGCTTTCATTTACAGCATTTTCACTTCTTTGACTGTTCTCACAAGTAACAAGTGACAGGACAAGAGGAAATAACCTCAAGTTAGACATTAGGAAAAACTTTATTGAAAGGGTCATCAAGACACAGAACAGGCTGCCTTGGGAGGGGGTTGAATCACAATCCTTGGGTATGTTTAAAAGTTGTGTAGATCTGGAGCTCAGGGGCTTGGCCTTGGGACAGTCAGGTTTATGGTTGGACTCTAGGATCTTTGAGATATTTTCCAATCTGGATGATTCTATAATTATGACCTTAATACTCTTCAGAGTTACAGGAACAAGAGCAGGACACACTGAACCGGAAGTGTGTCACCAAAGCCAAACACCACCTGTAATATTGCTCAGTTAAAACATCCCACTATCATTACATTTTGAGCATTTTTTGCACTGAATGTTATTATTTGCTTGCTTATTATCCACCTTACTCCCCAGTAAGCCCTTTTAATTGTCACCAATTGGTATCAGAGAAGCTGTCATGGAGGACAAATCTAGATCCTGGACTCACTACATGTAATTATGCTCAGACATTAAAATCTTGCCTGCAACACCGTTAGTTCAGTGACCCATCCTCTGTCACCCTGATCAAACCAGTAGCTACTGATTTGCTCCCAGGTCACCAGAGGAAGGGGTCGTAAGGCCAAGAACAGTCAGTAGAAACACACTCATTTTGTAACAATTCCTTAGCATTTAATAATCCATTGACTGGCAGTATTTGCACATTAGATGTGCTCTATATGGACGCTGTGCTGTGCTTGGGATGGGTGCCAGAATGAGAGGCAGTCATTGTATCTTTCTTTTCTCAAAATAAGTGTACATTATGTCTTGTTTTTTTCTGCTAAAGAAAAAAAGACCAAAGAAATCATCATCAACCCAGAAGATTTTTTTAACCACATAACTTTTTATAGCTTTCAGCAGTAAACCAGACAGACCCTGCTGGTTACAGAACACCTGTATTCAACACACAGTGCTTGATATGGTTCTGCAGTACTGCCAGCATGGCAAACACTTTGTATATATGCTACCTGACATGGCTACAAATGCAACCGGAATGCTTTATGAAGCACTTTCCTTGCACTAATAACATTTCAGTTTTGTAAAAGAACAAAAAAAAAGAAAAGCAACACATGCACATCCTTCCTTGTGGAGTTTAGTTCTGTTCCCTGTGAATGCCCTGGCACTTTTTCACCTCCATAAACAGCAGCGTGCAACTAACATTCACCGTTTGTACGTGCTACTCAGTGTAAACTTCTTTTTCTCCTTTCTTGCCATGCTAAAATTACCCTCTGTACCTTGTTTAATTAGGTTGGCTTTAGAAAAGCATGACCATTCTCTTTTGATCTGAACTTGCTGAGCTTTACATACAGCATTATTTATGTGTGCTGTATTTTGTTTGCATGGAACAAATATGTACAAGCCAAGAACACCTGCACCTCAGGTACCAATAACTTACACCTGTCAGGATGAGGTATAGTACAGATGAATGTGTATTGATGCAATATTTCTAAGTTAGGCAATAGTCATCTATAATTTTTAGAAGCTTCTTTCATTACTAGCTGCATAATGTTTTAGCATGAGGCACTGCATATAATTTAGATGTCAGTAAATAGAGCTTTCCCCACCAATACAGAATGGATGAATGCTGGTTTTGAGCCTGAATACATAGCAGACACTTTCAGTATCTGACTTGTGTGCTGTTAACATAACTTAACCCATTAATATCTGGGAGCATACATTTCTCTGGTGCAAATGCCTCCAAATAGGCAATATAGGCAATGCACTCTTTGATACACTGCTCTTCCCTTCTCCTTTCTTCCACACATTTGATTGTTCCTAAATAGGCTGTAGTCGTTATTTTAAACATCCCAATCAAACAGATCTTCCTAGCAGTATTACCAATTAGGTCAAAATATGCTCCCAAATAAGAATTCAAGCTCTTCTTGTTTATTGTACAGGCTTCTAATGTGAAGGTATATAAGATTACAGAATTTCTTTTCCTCACTTCATTGATATCTTGATTAATTTGTTCTTTGACATCTTAATTTCATGTTGAGTGAAATCTCATTTTCCCCTCTCTTTTCAGCTTGCTTTCATGTTTCAGGGCAACACCTCATTAACACTCTGTCCTTCAAAAGAAATGAGGCACAAGGATGGGATCTGTGATTCCCAGTTGTCTCTCTGAAGCACAGTGCTCCCTAGGACTTCCTGAGTCATTATTCCTTGGCAGAAGATGGCCAGCTCTATATTAGGAGCTGCAGGGTAGGAGTCTGCAAACGGACAGTAGCTCTGGAGGAATTAGCCAGCAGTAAATTGCTTCCCTTGGCAACGCACATTTATGTGTTCCCACACCGGAAATATGGCTGGGGTTCTGCTGACGGCTTTCAATCAGGCTTGAAGCAAAAACATCAGTCTGTGTCAAGGTAAAGTTTGGTCTGCCTCAAGGTATGGCTTGGAATGGGAGCTCTGCTGTGTGTATTTATCTTCACAGGAAAGTGGAGGGAGCTTGTGGAGAGCTGCAACTACTGTAGCCACACAAACGGAATAAAGACCTGGGAAAGGCTCTCTGAAAACTAGTTCCTATCTGTTTCAAGAGTACAGTGATTTTTCCTGACTCTCACAGGGGCAACTAGTCTCAAAAAGATTTTTGAAAATTAGGGAGGGCCACAGCACCCCTAAAATGCAAATTATCCCCTACTCTATGATCAGATTGTGGTTTCCTCAGTATAGGTAGCACTGGAATTCCACTCAAAATACCACAGTCCACAGCATCACATACAGTCTGCAGTTCACCAAACCGTTTTAGTGACTTATTCTCTCTTCCATTAATTTTTAGAGCAACTTTAATGACACACTCATTCAAATGGAAATTTCCTCCTTAATTTCAAAGCTGTAATCTTGCTCTTTTGTCTTTAAGTGTATATTTAAAGAGTGCAACAACTGTTCTTAACCATCCCAAATCTTTGGCAAGTGGAGTCTTGAATTATCTTGACCACACTACTGGACCATATGTGAAAGTGGTCTTTACCAGCATGGAATGTCCTGTTCTCTTACCCACCTACCTAGCTTCTACACATACAACACTATGGATAACAGTAGTGAAAGCTGGCCTATTGCAGGAGCTGGAGCAACTTCTACACTGCAGGACTCTCTGGTTGGAGAGCTGGAATACTTGCTCACTCCACTGACTTGCTTCAAATGCAGCTAAGTCCTTTTTCTCCAAGGGAAGACACAGTAACATCAGAGAATCCACCAGGGAAATTATCTGTGAGTAGATGATGGTGGAAAATGGAAAGGACAAGAAAGTCACCAGGCACCAAGGGAGGTGTCCCACAATTTCACGAACACACTGAATGCTGTTCTGCAGCCTTATTCAGCCTGCATGAGGTGAACCTGCCCTCATTTGCTCTCTCATCCTGCACAAGAGGAATCTGTGTCTCCCTGCGCTTAGCTCCAGCACCCTTCTGAGCAAGATCCAGCCCCTCTGAAAACCCTGCTGAGAGTCAGTTTTCAGCAACAGAAAGCCCAAACATTCAAGCCCTTTGCCCCTGTTTTGCTAAACCTTTGTTAAAAACAGAATAATTCTTGCAAGTCTTAGTTCAGTGTTAATTTTATCTAGAGGAGTAGAATCTGAGCAGAAATAAGTAGGGCTATTTGTAGCTAAAGTGATACTTGGTGATAAGCCACATGATGGAATCAGCACCTAAATCTTTCGAAGTCGTACACTATTATAGAAATAATGCTAAAAGACTGATGTTAGCTCCTCTCCAAGGCATCAATCACCATCAAGTTTCTGCAGTCATATTAAAATACATCAAAACAAATCAGTACCATTATTACAAATTAAAATAAAAAATATTCAAGGTTCTAAACTCTGTCTGTTCATGCCACCCTGACTGTGTGACAATTACTGGGTAAGTGTTGTCCCCAGTGAGGGGAAGGAACAGATGGCAGCCTGCTAAAAAGCACACACTGTATATCAATTTATTAATTACTAAATGCAATCTGCTAGACGTTCATCACAAGCTACTTTAGCTATTAAATTTCAGAGGGATTAGAAATTCAAAACTAATTATTTTAATAATAATTAACTTTGCTATATGTATTGCCAGCATGTTATTTCTTTAGCTTGAAAGTCTGAAAAGATTGTGTGCCATCTGTAACTACTATGACATCTTTTTTAATATTAAAAGCACGTTTTTCTTAGGTACACAGAGAAAACAAAAATAATAAAAGATTTATGTTATGGGCATAGTAGGACACTTGGAAATTTTATCCTTATTAGTTGATTACTAGTGCACAGAAGCTTTGTCTTCTAGGGCACTGATTTGTGCCTGAGAAGCTGGCTGGAGTAGTCATTATCATTTGTTAACTCTTTGATGGTGTCTGTAACACACACTGATGGTTTTCAACAGTCCAAAGACCTAACTGTATCACAAAGTTAACATCACAGCTGCCATTTACTGTCAGTATCAAACAGAGAAAGGAAGGACTGTCAGGAGCAAGAAGAAAAAAGGCCTTTGTTTGGAGACATGTAAGAAGAACAGCTCAGAAGCACTTGGTTATCAATGACAGGACATGGGAGCTCAGAAGAAATACGGTTTTCTTTCACAAGTTATTGCATTATGCTTGGGTGCTATATAGAAAATATAACCAAAACAATAAAGACTCCTGACAGCTGAAAGCAAACTATTTTCATCACCAATACCTTTGACCAAAAAAAAGAAAAAGGAACCAGCTTAGTCTTCAAAAATCTCTTCTGTAAGAAGTAGTATTCCCATCTGAAGTGGCCCAAAACGTCTTCTAATAATGTAGGAAGTGATTGTATAGCTGAGTTGGAGCCATCAGTCAAGATTCTGCTAATTTTTCAGTTGTCTCACTACTACTTGGATGGTGTCATGCCAGGAACTTTAGATTCTTGACAAAGACAATGGCTTAAACACAAGACAGAGGTCACCTGAATCTCATGCTGGGCACTTCACCTAAGTGGTAGAGATTCTACCGTAGTGGGACTCCTGAGTGCCAGCTCTTTTTGTAAAAAAAAGAGGCAAGAGGAGGCAAGAAGTTCACTAAGATTATTTCTTTTTAGACCTTCTTGGCTAGTACCAAGTTGCAAAGTTGAGAAAAAAACGATTCCCCTATTTACACATAGAAAATGTTCTGAAAAAATTACTGTAAAAGCTCATCCTTAGTCACATTCACATGAACCTACCAAAGTTAATCTTCCCCATGTTACTTTATTGGATCAGCACAGTTCTTTTTATAGGGAGGTTTCACAAGAAATCAACAATTTAAAATCTGCTTAGAAAAAAAAGCATTTCATGCAGCCAGCAATCTACCTCCTTTACATACACATGGCAGTCTGAGGATCATTTTCCTTGCCCAGATCTACCAGTTGTGGAAGTACACCCAGCAGGTCAAACAGTATCGCAAATTGCAACTCTCACGTGTTCTGCCTCAAGTTCTAACAAATGTGTTTTAACTAAGTGAACCAAGGAGCCAGTTTTATGACTTTTTCTCCAGAATGAGGAAATTGGAAAATGATTCATAGAAGATTTCAGAGACAAGCCTATGTCTTTAATGCAAATCTAAAGGACTGCGCCATCTTCAGCTGTGACCTCAACCAAGCCACTTTTTTAAGTTTCAGTCCCCACTCTCTGCCATTGCTTTCTGCAGGGTCGAAACATAATGGTAGAGTAATGAGGTCTTTGAAATGTCTTTAATTTCTGAATTAACAATCCATATTCTTCTTTGAAGTGGCTTCAGGATAACCATTGCCATAAATGATCAACAGCTTGGTTTTGTAAGTGTAATTTTTATTATGCTAATTGAAGGTTCAGACTTCTGAAATGAGCAAAATGAGTAATTTTATTACAATTCTTTATTATTACTGTGCCGTCAGAGCATAGCAAATGGAAATCACTTATCTGGCATGTCAGAGGGCAACTAGACAATTGTGTCACCCTTAAAAATCGTACTACTTTATCTCATTCAGTCATACCAAAAAAATTCTCCCACTCTTAATTAAAATCTAGCACCTTTGGAACAGTAAAAATGATTTGGGAGAGAATATGAACCAGTAGTTCCACAGACTTTAACATTTTTGTGGCACATAACAACTTCTAAGGCAGAGATCTGAAGTAGTCTTTGAGGAGGAGGACTGTTGTGAGGATTTTTAAAATTGGTTCCAAATCTGATTTTTTTTTTCCTAACATAAAATTGAATGCACTTAATATCATCTGGTTTGGCAGCAGGAGGGAGAATCTGCATCAAGTTTCAGAATCATAAATGAAATTGTCCTGTGTCTGGAAGAATGAAAGAGAACCGTGTGAACCACTAGCACAAATCTCAGCCGCACAAAAGGCAAGCAGCTCATTTCATCAGTGGAGGCTGTCACAGGCAGAACTGCAACTGAAGAGAGCAGCTCAGATGCTTTCTCAGTACTTCCCTTACAGTTAAAAATCTACCAGCAAACAGAACATCTCCTGCACGGCAATTGCGACACTTCCTGAGCACATACAGGCAGCTGCACTCATCCATTCTGTGCATGCAGGCACCACTGGTTCATACACAATCAAACTAATTGTGTGTTTAAGAAACACAGCAAACACTGATTCTGTGATTACCATCTGGAACTGTAAATTCTAAGAAGAAAACACATCTCTAAGCTAGCATGCTTGCTCACTTGCCAGTTCTCTCACACTTCTCCCCTGCCTTTTGCCAATTCCATTGCAGCTCCCTCACATCCAGGAGCAGTGGCTGTATCTAACCCACAGGTCACAGAAACTACCCATACAGTTCTCTTCTCAGTGGTTCACCCTTAGCCAAGGGTAAGATATTAAGCTATCAAGCCTGGGTGATTATTATATCTCAGCATATCCTGGCTTCCTTCAGAAGAAAATGGGGAAAGACTGGGCCAGGAAGGAGCTGTGCTCCTGTCAGCCCCACAGCTAGAGTAACCAGGGAGGCAGGACTATGGTGAGCACCAGGGAGCACCTATACCCTGCAGGTGACACTCTACTTAGATTCTTGCCCTTTCTTCTTACTAGACCCCAAACAAACAATGCCTTTCCATCTTCAACAGGTTCAGTGTTCTTGCAGAAGTGTGGGTTTAATTCTAAACACCTTAACTTTGAATAAGTCTTTGATGTTTTTAATGTCTACTTGAAATGCTTTTATAGATACTTAAGTAATGGAACAACAACAAGAAAATTCCAGTTAGAAAAATGGGTACAAAAATATCGTTAATTTGTTGACCACAACACTCTTCAACAATCAATGCAACAGTGTGTTCCATCCTTTGAAAGATTGTTTCCAGACACAGAAAATGACTCCACATGCTGAAGACTACCCAGATTTTCTGCAGAAGTGTTAGAAGTCACAGTAATGATGAAGCTGGAAAAGACCTTAAAGATCATCCAGTCCAACCTAAATCCAATCAAGTAAATCTAAACATCTGACATCTAGATCATGCCACTCAGCACTTCATCCAGACTAACCTTGAACACCTCCAGAGACAGTAACTCAACCACCTCCATAGGCAGCCCGTTCCAAAATCAGATCACTCTTTCAGTGAAAAACCTTCTCCTAATGTCAAGTTTAAACCACCCCTGATGGAGCTTAGGACTGTGACCCCTTGTCCTGTCTCCAGTGTCCAGGGAGAAAAGACCAACACCCACCTGAGTAGAACCATCTTTTAGGTAGTTAT
>VZRI01009859.1:0-67922 GCA_013397515.1 Upupa epops
GATTCTATGATTGTATGAAAAAGAGCTGGAGTGGAGTGGGGAGGGCTGTGACCGCCTATGCACAAGGCAGAGTACCCTAGCTCTGGCTGATTCTTCAGGGGTCTGCAGCATGCTATAGCCAGCTTGCTATTTCAGGCAAGAGCTTCAGGCAACAGTAAGCCCTGCAGCAAAAGGCTCAGCACTTACTTGGAAGTAANGATATTCATTCAGTAAAAGAAAACCAGCAACTACAGAAGGTGGAGGTTAATATCAGCTGCTTTCCCTGCCCTAGAGCCTTTTACTGCTTGGAAACCCAATCGCTGGGAAGTTTTCATATGCACACACAGTGCACCACATACCCGATCAGTCTCAACCTCCCATAGTTAGAAAGAAGAGCAAATACCCAAATCTTCTCTTTAGAGAAGAGTTCTGCAGGAAGGAGTGCTTAATTCAGAGCCAGTCTGGTCCTAACCCAGAAATTATCATCCTTTCCAACTACAGGGCTGCGAGCAGCCTTCCTGATGCCAGGCATCTTCAGACCCCAAGCAAGCACACAGCTGCTCATTGCAAACTGGAGAGGGTCTACAATCTCTGTGGGAAGCACATGCAAGGTGGGAACACCCACATCTTCCCCATATCTCTCTTTGTTACTCCCTCTCTAACTTTCTGGCTTTCCCAGTCTCTCAGTGGTAACGGGTCTCCCACCACAAAATTCTGTGATTCAGGAAATGGACTGCAGCACAGCCACTAGCTCTCATGGTCCAGGATTGCACCCTCAGTCACAGCATAGGCCAAAAGAATAACTGACTCCAGGTCAAGACAGCTGCTAATCCACAGCCTCCATTCATGTACCTCTAGGTCTGGTCACTAACAATCCTTCAGCTTCCATGCATGCTCAGAGCTATTGGGTCCAAAACGCTTTCAGCTTGGCTTATACTTTAGGTTCCACCCTAAATTGGTCCTGCAATGCTTTCTCCTATCTGAGAAACACAGTGCAGCATCTTAGCACAGTGGTACATGGCCCAGAATCCACAATCACTGCTAACCACATTTGGAAGGGAGAATCAATGGGGGAAACAAGAAAGTCCATTTCAGCTCAAAGTGACAGCCAGGGAGAGCTAACGAAGACAAAACAGCAAGGGTGACAAAGACAGATAGACAGACAAGGAAGATGGTGCAAAATTTATACTTTCTATTACCCAGATGTAAATGGATTTGTTGCCTTGCAACAATTTACAACAGCTGGAAGCTGATCCACAAAGCCCCAGAGGGAATTAGGATGCTGTAGTGTCCCAAATTGCTGAAAATGTGGATTCAATGCCATTGAGCAATTGCTCAGAGAGTCCTTCTAGATTCACAGCCCAATCAAAATACATGTCTCAGTATGTTCTTCACACCATGACCAGAAGGACAGAAAAAATCTGCTCCAGTGACCACCGTACTCCCCCAACCTGAATCAGCCACGTGCATAATGAACCAATAATTCAGTCATGCATGTTCACCACACTCTCACTGCAGCCCACATGCTCACCCACCTGATGCCAGAATAGGCACCCCCCACAATGCCAGAGTTGGTCAGGCATGTTTCTTCTCCCACTCAAGCAGTCCTACTCAGCTCCATTCACACCCAGCTCTGTTTTTCTTTAACAATTTGCTCCAATGCTAGGAAAGGAGCACTGCAGATTTGCATCCTAGCCTTCCTCTCAGTCCTTGCATCACAGAACATGCCCTGAGCTGAAATGAGATTTCAGCCTTTGCATATCCTTACTCATTTACATTTGCTGCCTGTGCTGGTTGCCTAAGGCATAGGAAGGAGGCAGGAGGGTATTAACAAGCTCTTTAACATAATACCACTTAAAAATAAATTTCTGCCACTATCTGTATCACTGTCTTTCACTTCAGTGAAAATCAGGCGATGGACTCACTCCAACCCTGGCTACTTTTCTACAACTACACAGTGCTACTATATGGCACTCCAGGAATCTGGGGTCAGCGGCCGGACTATCATTTCTAAAAGCTAGTACTTCCACACTAGAATCAAATTATACAAGGTGTGAAATAGAAAGTGATTTCAGACACTCCTCAGGGCTGAAGAGAAGGTGATGCTATGTGGGACAGAGAATTTTACAATTTACCTCCATTCTTACATATCATTTTTCACTCTATTCTCTTCACTACCTTCCTCAAGTCAGACAGCAAGACATTCCTTTCCCCTCCAGAGGAGAACCAACCAAAGGTTGGTATACATAGGTATGTACAAATAATATCAATCTGCAGGACCACAACAATCTTTTCTCCCATGACTTGTTCCATCTTCTCTTACACTTTTCTCCACAGCCTGAGCTACCCAGCAGTGTAAGAAAAAAAACAAACCAACTGTTCCAACCTCTTCCCCTGGATTCTGGTTCATGACTGTCATGCTGAGAAGCCAGAACATCTTTTTCATTCATGCCAGCAAACTGAGATCTCTTCTCCACTGCTAAAGCCATAGAGCCAGATTTTACCTCCGCTTTGAAGGTAGACTACTGTGACTCCACACGGTTTTACTCTGCTGCCCAGGTCTTCTGTGACACTCAGACTTCTTGGACACACTGGTATTACAGATTATATCATTATAATTAAGGGTGGAGTCTGATTCTGTTTTCACTAAGACAGATTTGCTGTAAAACTGCTCAGGGAATTGTACTTCATGGGGCAAATAGATTCTGTATTCCTGAAGGATCCCACCTGAGACACTAATTGTGCTTCCATTCATCTGATTGCTATAGTTAAATGCTCACACTCCTCCATTACACACATCTTAATTAATCTGCTAATTGTTCCCATACTTTCCCAGATTAGGATACCCTCTCCTAGAAAACATTACCCTATCAACCCCAGTCTCTCTCTCAAGGAGTCCCAGAACAGAACTTTGTGTACCCCCTGAATACCAAGATATTCATCATATTCTGATTTACCAAGAAGCATTGCAAAATTTCAGTGGAGGAATAACACACATGCTGTTTTAGAAGCGTCATTACAACCAGACAAACCTTCCAATCCATTTAGCAAAGTGCCTGAAGGTTGCCTTTTCAGAGAAGGGAAACCGAGGTAAATACATCACATTGAAATTGAATACATTCAATGCCACAGGCACCAACCCTCTTGCACATCATTTGAGATGCTGATGTTTTTTTCCTGTTTCCTCTTCTTCAATCTCTACTCTGTACATTTTAGGCTCATGTGAGAAGGCATCATAATAGATAGCCCTGGAGACTTGATTTTGACTTTATACCTGAGACAGGTATAAAGGCAGACAGCAGCCAGGGAAGTTCCCTCTGCTTTCTTCTGAGTGCCAACCAGGAAGATCTCTTACCTATCACAAGAAGAAAGTTCATAATTGAGCATGAGCCTGCCCCTTCTACTGCAGTTTACTCATGGGAACTGAGAAGGGGACTGGCTCAGGAGAGAGATAATACTAGCTCTAAGCTGCAGAGGTACCTTGCTCATCTCACAAGTTACACTACTCTGCCATTAGTTGGGATGAATATGTAGTCACCGCCAGTGGCAAGGTTCAGGGCTGCACCACCCATTTTGAAATCCCATCTCAGAGCAGAGAATGCTCCTGGAGTCCACCAGAATTATGCTTTTCTGTGACCTTTCTCCAAGGAGCCAAAGGAGGATGCACTGAGTGGCTGAAGATGCTTTACTATTGATACAAATTGCCAAATCTCTGGCAGCATCCTGATCCCGAACTTGTTTCCTCTTCCTCTTTTAATCTGCCACACTCCCAAATAGCCAGAGTTCTCACCTGGAGCCTGTAACCTCATTGTGCCACTGTACTCGTGTAAGTGTTGTAAAAATTGAGGAAAACCAGTAACTCTGGCATTGTTTTCTTTTCATCGGGGCTTCTCGTATTTGAGCAAAATTCACTAGCTGCGTGGGCTAGCATGCCTTGGTGAAGGCAGGACTGCAAAATACAGACCCATACCTGAACATCCATGGTGGAGACAAGGATGGAAAGAGAGAAGAAGGAGAAAGACAGCTTGTGGAGGATTGGAGCTTTTCCACTCTTGCTTGTTTGTTCTAACTGCTTGGCTGGTTGGTTTTAGTTCCACACTGGGGACTGGCACTGATTTTCTTTCATTGTGTGACATGCATTTTTAAATGAGTATTAAAGGTGCTGAAAGCCTGGGGTAGGAACTTTTTCTAAAATCCAAACTGAAATAAACCAATTTCTCTGCTTGCTGAGTGAGGCTCAGGTCTAAGCCCCTACAAGGACAAATTCAGCCAGTGAACAGCCCTTCCTTGCCCTCCTAAAAATTCTCCAGGAAGCCCATAGACAGAGGTGAGATTTTCATTGCTAGGACTGGTACCACTGCTTTTTCAGGCTGCTCTCTGTTTCCTAACTTTCTTACAGATCCTTCTAGCTGTGCCAGATTTTATCTTTTATACTGACATATTCCATATCAGATGCTTAAGCTGGGTTTGATATTTGAGGAAAATGGAAGTAAAAGTGGCCCATTGATTTCCAAAAACAGGATAGAGAGAATAAGCTATTTTACCACCGTGAAGAAAAAAATAGTGACCTTTATAAAAATCTCCAGCAAGTTCTCTGCTTTCAAGGGACTTGAATTTTGATAAGACGAAAAAGAAAAGCTGCTTTTCATGCCACCTGCTGATTTTTTCCATACTTGTGAAAACGTAGACAGGTCATAAGCCTTTGCAAAAACAGCAATTTACACTTCTTCAGCAGAGATTTAATAGAGCTTTTGCAAAAAAAAAAAAGAAACAACAAAACTCACCTTTCTAAAATCCTCTCTTCACTAGGCCATGTGTAGTCTAAGGGATTTCTCTATACTGGATCTCAATGAATCACATAATCATAGAATGGTTTATGTTGGAACAGACTTCACACCAGACCAGGTTGCTCAAAGTTCCATCCAACCAGGCCTTGAACACACCTAGTGATGGAGCATATACAGCCTCACTGGGCAACCTGTTCCAGTGTTTCACCAACCTCATACTGAGGAATATCTGAACTGGAGAAGAAAGAGAAAGAAGAGTGTTCCTCTTGGGTTTGTCTGCTCCTTGCGCACAGAGATTGCTGGAAAAGGAGGCTGGCTAATTCAAAAGCAGTAGGAACGGGACAGAAAAATGATCAGCATGCATTGACTTGGGCTGAAATGCAAGACAGATGAAGAAAACTGGGAGGTCTGACATCTGGACCATTTGGGCAGTAAGTCTGACTTGTCAGGGCTGAGGAGAGGGAAAGAGATAGAACAGGCTGAGGGACAAGGAGACAGAATGTGAGATAAGTAGAAACGGATGGGAAGAAAAAGCCTAGAGTCCAGAAGTGGAAGAGAAAGTTTTCTAGATTCAGGATCTGAAGCTTGGATAAGACATCTGTGAGGTAGATCCTAGCTTTCATAGGTAAAAACTGGACTGGGACAAGGACCCCAGACCAGGCAAGCTGAAGGATACAGGACAAAAGGTCAGCACAGGAAAAGTTCATGACCACTAAATCATGCACTTTGGCAAAGCCAAGGCTAATTCATTACACAAAGTCAAGCATTGCAAAATGGGGAAATAGCAGTATTACAGTTGTTGAAGCAACTAGAATTCAGCCTACTTTGCACGACCACTATGTATCAGTCTTCAATTACAAAATCAATAACAATTTTTCTGTCAGGACCTCTGTCTCATTCACCCTCACAATGACAACTTATTTCTAATTTCTAATCTAAATTTTCTCTCTTTCAGTTTGACACCATTACTCCCTGTGGTATTACTACAAGCCTCTGTAAGAAGTCCTTCCACAAGTATTTTGTAAGTCCCTTCCTGTTACTGGAATGTCACAATAAGGTCCTTACAGATCCCTCTTGTCTCCAGGTTGATAAATCGCAACTCTCTCAACCTGTCCTCATAGGACAGGTACTCCAGTTCTCTGACCATCATTGTGGCTCTCCTCTAGACCATTCTAACAAGTCTATGTACTATTTGTGTTGAGGGTTCCAGAGGTGGGAGTTCATGAAAGCAGAGTAGAGGAGGAGAATCACCTCCCCTCCCTCAACCTGCTAGCCATGCTACAGTTGGCCTTCCAGACTACAACTGCACATTGTTGGTTCACGTCCAGCTTTTCATCTACCAACACCTGCAAGTCTTTCTCTGCAGGGCTGGTCTCAATCCATACTTTGCCCAGCCTGTATTTGGCTTAGTATTGCCCCAATCATGATGCAGAAACTTGCACTTGGCCCTGTTGAACTTCATGAAGCTGGCATGGGACCACCACCTCTCAAGCCTGTCAAAGTCCCTCTGGATGGTATCCCTTTATCCCAGACTTTCGACTGCAGTCTACACCTCCTCTGGCATAGCTTTGAACCATTCCCATGTGTCCCATCACTAAATACCAGACATTATCAGTCAAGTGCCTTAAACCACTTTCTATGCTAGCAGTCCCTAAACCAACATGTCTCATTTTCTTGGATGCATGATCAAAGCCAAACAAACACTCTGGCTCCTTTTTTGGTCTGGTGGCAACTCCAAACAAAAGTAAGTACAGCACTGAGAGCCAAATTTTGGCAAATCAGAAAGTATGAAGTTTTGAAATTGTTGAAACAAATGAAAATGTTTTGAACATTTCAAACATACTTTTTCAAATTAAAGGAAGACACATATTGAAATCATAAACTAATTTCAGTAAGACATTAAATGTTTAATCTAAAATATATTTAAAGAAATACTTCAAATTCTAATTAAAAAAGGAAAACAATTAGAAGACTCTTGTTTCTCTCCTGGGTTCAAGATCATTTCTGCAAAGCAAACAATTAAACAGGGTACAAAGAACCAGCCCATATAACTTGCATGTCACTAAATCTCCAGTTTACATTGATTAAATAAATCAATGAAAAATGGTGCTCGGTCCTAATCAACATTTGTCAGAGGACAATTCGAGGAACTACTGAATTGGAGTCAAAGAGAAATTTGCTTTGAACACAGAAAGCATTCCGTAATGACCAGTACCCTGAATAACAAGATTCTAGGTGTCTCAGATGGGCCATGAAAAATTAATAGACAATTTTGACCTTAATCATCCTGTACCTCAGTTCTCTGTCTATACAGTTGATTTACATAAAGTAGTTTGTCCTCTCACCTCACCTGAGTAGGGTAAAATCCATGAACTTCATGATGTACCAAGTTATTGCCCTGGCATGTGCCATGGATAACACTTAAAATAAATAATCCTCTCAGCAGCCTGTGAAAGCATGGTGCAATACAAAGCTTAGGGTAACACATTAAACAAGGTGAAGAAAACAAGATACTGAATCACTGCTCAGTCAAGAAATGTCACCTATCTTGCATACAGAAGCAGGCAGGGGTCTTGTCTTGAAAGACAGCATGCAGTCTTGAAGCCACTGCTCTTTAACACATAGACACAAGAGTGCCAAATTAAGATTGCAGTCTTAATTCTGGCATTTTCTTCCTTTTAAAGTGCTTGCCTTTGCAACTTAAATAATATTCATCAGACGCAGTTGTATGTACGCAATATATGAAAGGCTTTTGGCTCAGGGGCCTTGGACTTCACAGAACATTGCAGCGGTCCCCCTGAGTTTTCCTCGCTGATTATTTTGCTTCCAGCTCACACTGGTTTTGCCGCACTGTGTTACAGCCTGTCTTTTCCTTTCTTCCGCCTTTACCACATGCCCTTCCTCAGACCTGCTTTCTCACCTCCAGCCACCCACCCAGCCATCTCCCCTGTGCTGACTTACATTGCTGCATTGTTAATTATTTGCTTGGGCAATAACGATCGTAGGACTCTGAGCACAGACAGAGGTCTCGCTACATTAGACATAAAGCAGCAAATACAATAGCTAGAGGTTTCCTAATTTCAGGACAGAATTGCACTACCGTTGGCTTTTTGCATCCTTCACAGATCTGGTTCATGCTGCAGAGGTTTCTGCCTCCATCACTTGCTCCTTCACAACCTTCTACCCAGTGACTGGTGGGAGTCAGAAAGAAAATCCTTGACTGATCACACCTGCCTTTAATTGCAGTTCTCACAATCCTTCTAGCCCCAGATTCCCTCATTTATTTTTCTTCTACTAGAATACGTTCCATAAGTTGAACATTTTGAATCAGTAAAAAAGACCAACCCAGCCAAAACCACAAATAAATCCTCTTTCTCCCTGGCATGAGAGTCCTCCTTCACTGACATCCCTTGTCCTGTCCTGTTGCAAATACTTGTCTTCCTCCTTTTTCTTATTCCCTCTTTCCCTTCCTCCCTCTCTCATGGCTCTCTCCTCTGGCTCTCCCCAGTGAACAGTGAGCTGCAAGAAGAATTCCTGGGCTAGAAATTAACATATTAATGAAGAAAAAGCCTTGAAGAAGCGATGAGAGATGAGGAGAAAACAGAGAGATGAGGTAGGCAGAACTAAATAACAAAGAGAAGACATAATGAAGAGACATGGAGCCAATGCACAAAGGGAGAAAAAAACCTCCATTCTCAGAACTTGTGCTACTTTGAACACTTCCATAGGAAGGAAAGAATAAAGAAAGAAAGGGGGTGGGGAAAATGGGCTGGTGGTTCTGGTTTAAACCAAGATTTAATAATTCTATAGGAAAGAATCACCTATTGAAGAAATATGAAAAAGACGGAGGATGGGAGCAAGAGGTGGACACAGAGACACACTTGACTGCTAACAAAAGCAATAGGTTCATTCATCCCTTGCTTTTTGCAAATCCTCATGGCATGAAGACATGGATATGTCAGTACAGTCTTAGAGCTCTTCCTGTGAGTTATTGCCTCCCCTACAAATCTTCTGTTCTTCCCTTCCACAATGTAATCCTCCAAGCCTGCCCCAAAATTTTGTTGTAAAAGGAAAAAATGTCAATTAGCAAAGACTACTGTTGATCTGGCAAGCTCACAAGAGTCCCATTCCCAACCTCTCTCAGTAGTCTCTCAGGCAAACAGTGGGAAACTTGTTAGGATCAGTGGGCTGAGGAGAAAGTACAAAAATTGTTAGTTCAAACATCAAAGTACTTCTTCAATTACCTGTTCCTCTATGTGATTAGCCACCATTTACATCCTTGGTTAGATACACTGCAGAAGAACATACTCTAAATATATTCTAAATTAGCTTTTGCACACATGGGCCAGAACAAGTTCACCACTCTCATGTCCACTAAGAAGAAAAAAGGATTTCTGGACTGAAGGAACATAAGGAAACAGCATCTTTACTGGTGAATTACACAACAGACATTGCAAAGCCAAGAGACAGAAGGACTTGACTAATAAAACAAGCTTTTTGGCACAGGTCTACATTAGTAGAGGTGTGAGCTGTTACCAGAGGGCATTCCTGTAAAACAGATCTCTGTCAGTTTATCACCATTTTTCACAGTCCCACCAGCATGCGCCACTGCAAAAGAACTTGTTTCACAGCTTCCTTATGGTGCCAAACCAGCTCCTCAGCACCTCACCAGAGCACTGCTATACTGAGAGCACCCTCAGAACACTAAGGGCTCATAGTCTTCTGGAGCATCCTCCTGAAGGCATGATAATCACAGGCACAACACTGCTCCCCTCCTTGGCCATCATCACATCTCCTTTCTTCTATAAGGATGAGGGAATAGGACCATGCACTCTTTCTCACTCAACCATCTCCAAAAGAGACCTCTAGGTGCTACCACACAGCTTTCTTTTCAAAATCTTGAAAAAATTTCCAGCATGAGCCTCTATCATGTACGTGACAAATTCATATGTCTGATTGCCTTGACTTCTCAGACAACTAGAGAATGCTGAATGAATTCACTGCCACAGGAACTCCCACTGTCCAGCTTCAGCAGGTTGTCCACAGAAAAGGACAAAGCATCCATGCGGCTCTCCAGCTTTTGACTCTGCTGCTCTGATCTGTGGCAACTGAAAAGGTAAGCTATGCACCACACAGAGGAATAAAGGTCAGTGCCACCCAGAGCGTTCCCACTTGGGGAACCAGCTGTGTGCTGAGCTTGGCAGTAGTTTGTATGTCCTTCACAGCAAGTGCTGTAAAACCAAGCCCTGTGATTGTTTTTGTTGCCCCAAGTGCTCCTCTTTCTGCATTACATCCTCTTTGCTCCTTTGCTGCCTTCTCTGGGGACCTGCTTCCACACTGCTGGCTGATAGCTGTGATGAAGGTTTCAGAGCTGCTGCAGCAAGAGGCAATATCCCATCTCTTTGTGAGGACCCAGAAATTAGAGGCAACAAGGGTGGAAACTAGCAACTGCACAAACCAGACTGATCCCAAATGCAAGGTGGTGAATACTTCTCATCTCAGCAGCTCTCCACATCTCTGTGGCTAACCCTACCCCAGAACAGCCATTCATATGCACCAGCTTACATGGTACTTTCAGTGCCACCCACTGTTGGGAGTACCATGCTCTTCTCATTTGGCTCCCTTGCTCTGGCAAACTTTCTTGTTAAGCAATTTCATGGAGCTATAATAAACTATCCCAAATCAATTTCACAGCATTGCTAAGCTGGTGCCTTCATCAATTCAAACTTGAGCTTTCCACGAAAAATTGCTTGGCAAATGAAAGCACAAATCAGTAAATTAAGTAAACTTTTCACTGCAGCCAGTCAAACCAGTGTCTCTTACAGAGCTATCATCTTTCCACAGCACTATCAGAAACTGTGACTTGGCACCATCTCCAAGGTACTTGTTCATCTGACCAGGAGTCTCACACTGGCAAAAAGCAAGACCTCCTCCTCCTCCTCCTCCTCCTCCTCCTCACAGTTACACTCAAACCAAAATAGATCTGCTCAGTACCTCAACTACATGCCTGCAAGGAAAGAGGAGGAAAATGAAACTGAGATGAGAGCAGCAGAACATGCAGAACCCTGAAAGATCAGTTCTGCTGCACCTCCTGGATGTGGGCAAGTCAAATTCTGAAAAGCCCAGCACCCCACATTCCCTCCCAAAACAGTTATTTGACATGAATACATGCTAGGCATTCTGAAGAGTAGTTGCTAGATGTTCAGATTTATTCAGAGGCTGTAAGCATCTGTACTTTGCACCTCAAAATCTTCACAGTCCCTTGACGATGCTGAAAAGCATTTCATCATTGCTGAAGTACCAGCTCTTCTAAGCTCTCACCATGCCACACTTCACCACTCAGATGCAGAAAAGCAGTGTCAGCATCTTCAAGGAGAGTGGAAAGCATTTCTTGCAGCAGTCTGTGTTTGAGCTACCTCATGTCACTCACAGGGTTTAATCTGCCAGTGACGTATTATTCTAAAGAGGAAGAAAGTGATGAAAAATATTTTTGAGAAGGGACTGGTTTTTATTTATGGCATCTATTATCTGTGTGGTTGCATCCTTCCAGAGCTTCATTATAGTTGACCCTTCTGCTCCTCATTCAGCTCAGGTTATCACCTGTCTATACCCAGCAGCAGGTGCACAGCAGCCTTGTTGGACATGCACCTCTGCCCAGGGCTGTTTCCAGGGCAAATAAGCAGATAATAACTGTAGAAACAATGTACACCTGCCCAAAACAAGTCACGGTCCTATGACGAAGGGGATCTCTGAAAGCTGGTATCATGTGCTAATGAAGCCTGTACTTGGAAAAGCTGTCAACTTCTTTACTGAAACTACTTCGGGAACTGCTGGCTGTCAGCTCCATACAAGCGCATAAGAGGCATATGTGGCACTGCTGTTAATCTCTTGTGCTTATTAATCAGCCCCAATGTCTCTGTAAAAATCCACCTCTAGCAATTTAATTCTGCCAACTGAAATTCCTCGTGTAGCTACAGTGAGGTGAGGTATTTATCTCCACTTCGTACTACGTGCTGTTAAACCGTTGTTCTGTTTCACCCAAGAGATGGTGGATTTTTAGCAGTGAATTAAGCCATCGCTTTATACTTTGTAAAATGCTTTGGAACTGCAGATAAAAGGTACTACAGGATGTCATAAATAAATGTAAGATGCTGACACTGCTACTGGCGGTAGCCATCTTGCTGAAAAATTATTTCATTTGTGACACTAATAATAGGGAAAAGACTGGGCAAGACACTGAAAACACATTTCCATCTTGTTTTAATACAGCTTCAAAAAGCAGGCAAAAGTCAGCATCGAGTCAGTATGCATGCATTTCTGACCGCTGTCAGACCACAGTTTCACAGGTTTTCAGTCCACTGTGGCAGCTCTCTTCCACCCCCAGCTCGCTTCACCCTAGCCCCATCATCAGAGGGTGAACTCTACATCCGATTACCTGCTGTGTCACCAGATCCTTAACGAAGACCAACCCTAAGTTCACAAAATCTGGTTCTTGAGCATTTTTCATGGTGGGTTACTGCAGAAAGGAGCTCTAATCACCATGCAATCTTTATCAAGACTGCTGTGAAGCCCTATTCAGTGTGACACAGCAAGCTCAGAAATTGTTCCATAGGCGTGGAAAAGAGTTCTCTCTTTGTAGGAAGAAAACTGGCAGCATTCAGTCTGATTGATCATTTCAAGGGTGCTACAGTTGTATTTTAATACTCATTTTATATTAAGGTGCTTGAGTGCAGACATTTTTATTACTTAAATCAAGAGAGAGTATACTGTGGGAATGATAGAGCAGGCAAAGGACTGGACAAACTGACAGGTCTCTACCATTTCTATTTTCTTTGTTACTGTTGAATGGCTGAAGGTGCTGGGGCTACTTAACCTGAAGAGAAGAAGGTTGAGGGGAGATCTGATTCATGTCTATAACTTCCTGAAATGAAGTAGAGAAGTGGACGTGGGTCTCTTCTCACAAGGGATAGGACAAGAGGAAATGGTCTCAAGTTGCATCAGGGAAAGTTTAGACATTAGGAAACACTGAAAGGGTTCTCAGGCACTGGAACAGGCTACCCAGGGAGGTGGTTGAGTCAACATCCCTGGACGTGTTTAAATGTTGTGTACATGTGCTCAAGAACATGGTTTACCAGTAGGCTTGGTTCAGTTAGGTTAATGGTTAGACTTGATTTTCTTAAAGGTCTTTTCCAACCTAAATGATTCCATTACTGTATTTCATTAGCATGTAAGCAGTTTAAATACATTTCTAGATTATCTTTCATTCAAATACTTCAGTAAATACAGTGTATAGTGAACATATAATGCAAGAAAAATTCACATTACGGAAACATATGCAACCTTCAAATATTTATATTCCATTCAAAATCAAATCTTCTAACCTTAACAAAGCAAGAATCCCTTCTCTAGCACTGCAGACTGGTTTTTGAAGTTTGAAGTGAAGCTTGCTTTGAGTTATTTGTCCATACCAACAGAAATCTCACTGATGGCTAATTATTTGAAAGCAGAACAAATGCATTCATTTCACACTCTCATAACTCAAAATTGGATGAACAAGGGGGTTATTTTTGCTCAGATTTTAACAAAGTGTCCACATTTGGACTGAAAATGAAAATAAAATTTGCATCATGAAACAAAATGTACTCTTAAAATTATAGCTCCTTGAAAATAGGCCAGTGGAGAGGTCTCTGAGCTGCAGTGGGAGGTCTAGGCTCTGCACAGGTAACAGGTGTTTGAAGTCACAGCTTGGTTTGATCCCTTTGAGATAAGCATTCAGCTGCCCCACAGATGTGCAGATGCACATTTACCCCAAATTTGGACGCAAGACTCAAGTGCAACCTTTAAAGTTATGATTTTGAGAGGAAATTCAGCAGCAGCATCTAGTCGAGGGCTCTAAACCTCAATTCAGCAAAGCACTCAACCACAGGCTTAGTTTGAATTGCACAACAGCAATTTGTTTCACAAAGCAAAGACCACTAAATGGCAGGTGGCTTTGGAGACCAGCTGCTTCACAGGGCTCAGTTCCATCATATTCATATAGGACAGAGAGGGAGAAAAGAATATTCCACTGAAAGTTAAACTGCAGGACCAGCATACAGACTTCAGAGAAAGTAATGAAAGAAAAATCTCTTCCTGGATGCGCCAGGGTTAACGCCTCGACGCTCTGACATTAAAGGCCATCTGATTTATTTCCTTTGGGTTTTTTTCCTTCCCCTTTTATTCATGAATTTCTGTCGACGGTGAAGGCTGCGGCGGGCTCTACTCCCCCCAGGAAGAAGCCACTAGGCGGCAGGCTGGGCTGGAGCCTGGGCAGACCGCGGCGGGGACCCAAATTGCATCAAAGAGCAGAGCAAGCCGCTCCACAGTTGCCCAGGGAGCCATAGCAACGCGGCTGTTCCTATTTTTAAAAACTTGAAAGATAGTAAGAACATTAAGTCTGAGGGGAGGAGAGTAAAAAAAAATCACCACGTTTCTATCAGAAATTAAAAAAAAAAAAAAGATGCACGTGTTCCTTACAGGCTGAGTGATGAAACCCCAGATGGCTAACCAGCGACTCGCAGGTGTGCAAGTTGGAGAGTGTCCACAGCCTCGCCGAGTCAGTCCCTGAAGGAAAAAGGCTATTTCTCACCTTCCCTCTGCTGACCTGCTAAAGCAGATTTTTCAAATTCCCTGGGGCTCTTTAAAACCCGCGGGACCCCAACAGCAGTTTGTGATCGGAGGAAGATGCCACTGTAGCTGACAGCAAAGTGTAGTCAGAGCTGGGTTTGCAATTCTGTACTGCTACCTTCTGCTCCACCTCAGAGGAAGGATTTTTGGTCACTTTTCATGAAAAGCAGAGAAAACCTGAATGCACAAGTTAAAACATATTGTTACAGGCAAGTGAAGTTGCCACAGCATTAGCACTAATTGGACTTGGCGCCAGAGCAGGGGATGTCTCAGAGGGCTGGAAACAGAACATGGACATTTTCCCATCTGGAAACTGATGGTGCATACCAAAATTCATTCCCAGCTGGTGGATATTGGATGTATTTATGAAAGGGTCTGTCTTCTAATCAAAAGATAACCCTTGCCAAAAACCCCACCACTTCACTTGAAACCCTCCCATCCTATTTTAATTGCAAAGAGGATGAAAAATCCAGCTGTCCACACAGAACAAGTGTCTCATCTCCCACTCAGAAAAAGCCCTGCTCTGGAGGACCAAGGCATCCTGTGGCACCTGCTGAGGAACAAATATTTTTGCTGTCCCCCATCTTATATGATTTTTTGAGAAGCAGGGGATGTGCACTACCCTACCAGTGTGCTCAAATGGATTGATGTTAAACTATACCCTGCAAGATAGACATGCCTTCCACTGCCCAAGCAGCACTGCTTAAGGGCTGGACAAAGCAAAGAGAACAACCAGGCATAGACCATACTCCTCTGTATTTGGCATCCTTAGCAGCCTACCCATATGGGGAAAGCTGGTGTCAAGAGCACATTACAAACCTGCTCTCAACATTGCCTTTCAAGGGTCAAGAAAAAAGGAGTAAGACAAAGCCAACACTGTCCTGGACACATGGTGACACACCCATGAATGCTCTCCACACCTCTGCTCATCTCCTGGACAGGCAGTGTGACTAACTAGCAGCCCCAGGGTTGCAGACAGTTTTTTTCACCAGTACTGAACAACCACAACAGGAAGCAATGCACACAGAACAAATGGAATGCAACAGGAGATATGAGGTGAGGGGGGAACCCCAACAAATCAGAAAGTGATGGCAATATGGAAGCAGCAGAGAGCAGAGAGCAAGGTGACATACAATAGGGGATACATAGAGGCTGAAAGACCCCAGTGGAAACAGGAGGCACAGTCCAGCCCTGGCCTCCAGCTGCTGCTGGAACAGTGACAGGAACAAGCAGATTTCAGCAGCAAGGATCTCTAATCTGTCAGCAACACTCACACCACATGCTGCCAGCTAGCAGCAGCCTGACGGCAGCCGGACACACCAACCAGCGGGAACCTAACAAGCTGCTAACAAGACACCAGCTTAAAGGCTCCAAAAGGTCAAAAGTTACATATGCTCCCTCACCCTCCAAGTTATGAAAAGGGCAATTTCTGCATCCATGGGA
The DNA here is from genome assembly GCA_013397515.1 of Upupa epops. Lineage (NCBI taxonomy): Eukaryota > Metazoa > Chordata > Aves > Bucerotiformes > Upupidae > Upupa > Upupa epops. The sequence goes on from VZRI01009859.1 coordinate 15,876, forward strand.
ATGTGCCATTTATGCTTCCTCTCCAGAGTTAAGAAGCAAGTCCCAGCACTGCCTCTGTCACCACCAGAGCAGTGCCAGGTTTAAGAGCTGGAGCACAGCTTTCCAGTGAGTTAGCATGAAGGCAGATGTGGCTCAACTGAAGCCAGAGATCTCAGTGTTGGTGAGTGCTCCTGTCTCTTGGTATGAGGTTAACTTGACACTCCTACAAATGGAGAAAAAGCAAAACATACAGTTCTTTCTCCATTCCTTGCTGTGATGCGTGACGGTGTATAGCTCATTTAGCTGGAAGACAACTCAGAATAGCTCCACAGCAGTGTCTGCAAATGACATATAATGATAAATGTGTTTGATAGCAGCCGTGACTGAAGAGAAGGGGACAGGAGGGTGTGCTGGGAGAGACAGACCCAGGAAACAATGGAAGGTGCTGCATGAAGACTGACCTGAGGATAAAAGGTCCAAAATGTTATGGGCATCAAATGTGCTGCTCCTAGGCATCAGAGCGGCACAGCACCCTGGAGGGGCACTGGCACTGCACCTTCCCAGGGATATGTATAACCCCTATGGTCCTTAGTCTCTAGGAAAGCAATATATTCGTACAATTCTGTTGCAAGTACTTTCTCTGCTCACTGACTCACTGTTCAGATGTTTAAGCTCCATGAATTCCTGGTTTCCACTAAAGCAACGTGGCCATATGAGAATAGAGCTTGCGATGAGTTTTTCAGGGAAAACAGTTTCCAACCATTCATCAAAGGCTCTTTTGCATTTCTTAGCCGATTGGCATGGAAAGACACAGAAGAAAGTATTTCCACTGAGTGGAAGTATCATGTCTAAACAATACACTAAGCTAGCTTGCCACTGGTTTCATATTTGAGGAATCTGAGGTGCAGAATTGAACCTACCTTTGTTCTCATCTTAATGTATTTCTTCGCAAAGGCTGTATAATTCTACATTTGTATTTTCATTCCCAAGTGAATGCTTCACTGCACTTTTTATTAAAATGAAATCTGGTGTGTGCAGCCTGGTGTTAAATGAGAGACTATTAAAGCCAATCAGTGGAGAACTCATTAGTAACCTTATAACAACAAACTGGTAGTTATGGCCGAGCATTCACAAGCAGCAATGAAAGCCAGTAGGAAGAACCCAGATCTCATCAAAGGCGATAATAAAAACATAGCTATGTTTTCACCAGTAGCCCAACAACTGTGAATATCCATACAAAGGGCTGAACTTATATTCCTCAAATATGTGCCAGAAATCATTTTCTCATGACTCATGCCTGAATTCCACTCCCAAGAAGGCTCTCATCATTTAGTTTTTCTTCCTGTTTCTAAAATGTAATGAGAAGCACCAATCCATAGCTCAAGGAAATCTGTCCCATCAATTAAAATAACGAAATCAGCGGAAGGCTGCCTATAAACACATCTACCTCTACCCACTCACTCCTCAGCAGCCATGGTGAAGGTAGAATAGATGAGCTTTGCAGAATGCCTAGAAGGTTAGCAATTTTCCTAGGAGGGGCCAAAAAGGAAAACCTCCATATTTAAGCATCTGTCTAGAGGAAAACCCTGTTAGAAACTCCTTCCCAACCTTTGTAATTGTCTCATCTGATAGAAGGGAGCAGATATCACAGTGGTTTGTTGGATGCCACCAAGATAGCTATAAAATTGGTAGATTGTAATATTCCAATCAGATTTCTTTCTGGAACAATGAAGGAATAAATGAACAGCTAATTATCACAAATGGGGGGAAAAAAAGAATTAATGAGTGTAATCGAACTGGAAAACAGTGTTTCGATATCTGAACTCCAAATGATCACCTAAACCTATTATCAGCATAAATTGAGATAAATGCCTCATTAGAAGAAAACTTCTTCAAGAATCATTCAAAAAGAAAACTAGCAATTCTTGCAGACATCTTCCTCATAGCATCGTTTTCCTACTAGTCAGTGGAGTTACCTCAGTAGGCTGAGGTTACCCTGGTATAAGTGAGTTCATTTCTAGGGGAAAATCTGAAGTGTTCAATAGACATGATCGCATTTCTGTGGTTCCAGCCCAACACAAAGGAGAATCAGTTTCAAGACAGACAAGAAACAGTTGCTATGAGACAATATCCGTACAAGAAGATGCAAACCAAACAAGGCAGAAGTGGCATTTAGACACCAGTCTATCTTATTTCTTTTTGTGCTTGCAGTCATACTCAAATAAGCTTTGTTTGCATGAGCACCTGCAAAGCCAAACAAAAGTGTCAACGTAGGAAGGGGAAAGGACAGAGAAACCGAGCTTGCTTTCTAAATGTGTGCAACATTCAGTCCGTTTCCTCCTTACTCCATTATACATCCAGATCAATCTGGACCAACTGAGACCACATTGAGCAAGACCATTCGATTTTGGCAGCATTCAGAACTACTGCACTTTCAGAAAGAGAAAAGTAAAAAAAGCAAGAAATGTGCAGAGTTCAAAGACAGATCTTGGGAAATGACTAATTCACAGTCTTAGTGTATAATGTGCCCCAACTGAACTAAATGACACATTTTGTCAGTTGGATGTGTCACTCTCCAAAGAATGGGAAAATGGGAAAATTCCTTTATCATACTGCCTCCCAGCTTTGGATTTGAAGCAAATTGAACTGGTGTGCAATAGTTTAAAAAATTTCTGCAAAAAAAGCTACATGGTGATGTATTAGCTGAGGTCACATACACTTTACAGTCTCTTCAGACATCAAGCCCACATACATACATTTCTCTGTTCTGTGTAGGCATTGAGAGTGGGAACTGTAAGTTGCAGATGGCTGAATATAGTATTGCCAGGTCCAAAGCAGGACTAAATTTAGTCTTCCAGAACCTTCAGTCCGGTTCAAAGAGTGCCAAACCATGTATGGCTGCTGCCTGCTGAGCACAATGCACAAGTGTTCTGGGCTCTTGGTAGGTGTAGGGGGTTAAGGGAGGCAAGAAGCAACTGAGCATGCAGAATCTGTAATACCTCAGATAGACAAAGTGTATCAGGAGAGGTTTATAGCTTCACACATAGTAAATTATAATGAGGTCAATGGAACTTGAAGGTATGAACACAAATTACAGCCATTAATCAATTTGAGTTTTGGTTCAGTGAGGTGAACTCATACATTCACGTCTGCTTCCTTCCACTTCTCTCTCTCCTCTACCCTTCCTCCTGCCCAGATTCCAGACTGTGAGGCTGAACTCGAAGCTATCACACTTCTATTAGAACCTTAGTATTTCTAAAAGCAATGGTTTATTTTGGACACCATTGGCTTTTTTACATCAAAATGTGCGAAAAAGTAATTTCATTTAAACAGAAAAACAACCACCCAGCTCACATTTTTAAACCACTTCACTCAGAAGCACAGACAGGGTAAAAGTATTTGGAGAGGAGTCAGGACCCCAAACTGGCAGGGCTCAGGCCACTGCTGTGCAAGTCAGAGTGAATACATGCACTGTGGTCACAGAACTGCAACTGCAATTATTTCTGAGCTAGTCCAGGAGCCTGCAGCAATCTAGGCAGAGGCAGAATGGAGCTTGACATGGACTAATTGACCCTGCTTCTCAGCAAGGCACATATCGGTAACCAAACTAATCTGGGTATATACACCTGTACCTGCAGTAATTCCTGTGAATGTTGGACCCAATGCAGGCAAGGGTGAAGGAACAGCATGACTGGGCCACGAAGAAGAAAGTTAGTATCTTCAAAACTGAGAAGAATGGCTTTCGTGTGGGGTATCCATGCTTGCAGGCATATCTGCATTGCACAAAGTTCAATCATACCCAAACACCAAAGAGCTAGTGGCTTCTAAACAATGCAAAGTGCAAAACAGAGAGATTACATTGGGTCCTTGAAGCACTGTAGTTGTATGGGCATGACGTTATGAAAAGGATAATAGAGTGTCAAAAGAACCAATTAGAAGAAGGTCTCTGCAGAACACTGCATGATATAGCAGAGGACAACATTGTGTTTTCTAAATACATGCTGAAAAGTTGCAATACAGCTCTTTCCATTCATTTAGAAGGGCAAAACATGTTGCCTTGATGCTACTTCATATAACTATGTATATATTAAACCTTTTTTCTCTGCTTAATCATTCCAGAGATGACTCAAAAAAGCTCCAGAAAACACTCCTTACCTCTAAGCCTAGCTGAGAAGAAAACTCAAAAAAAAAAGGCGTTGGGCACATCTGGTGGTTCCAAGACTTGTAAGGCAGTAAGACATGGTAATATGCCAATGGATCACAGAGATGAAGAATGAAAAGTAGACAGCATTATGTCTATTAACATATGATGGGTTAAAGAATAGACTTTTCTTTCATTCTCCAACTTTCAGGTAAAGCAAAATCTGCTTTTATCATCCTCCAGTCTATCTGCCTAGTACAGTTGACAGTGAGGGATCACAGCACGCAAACCCATCCAGTACATTTACACTGTCCCATGATTCATAATGTTAAGTGAACAAAGATGCTGAGCTCTGTGTGGCCACCTCTCCTAATGGCAACTGCCTCAATTCCCCTTGTCCTGTCACAAAGCAACCAACCTGCCTAAGGATTTTATAAGTAAAATTTTGGAGAATGACAGCTGAACAAGTCAGGGGGCATCTGGCTAATTGCAGATACCACCTCCCCTAGCTCTTCCCATGTCTAATTATCTGGGTTGCTTAGCAACACACTAAAACTCCAGCTGGGACAAAAAGAAAGATCTAGTAATCAGAATACTGTTCTAGAGGTTGTACCACCACAGGCTTCCTCTCTGACCTTAAACAGGCATCTCATCACAGTTTCTTCACAGAAAATCTGAATCTGGATCAAAAGAAGATATTTGTGCAATTAGTTTTCCCTATTTTTAAATGTCCTTTTCTGTCTAGAAATACCTGCTGTTCTGATGGATGTATCTAGGCTCTCTGCATAACGTGCACAAGAAAGGGGACTCAGACAATAGGTGCCATAAAACTCTTCCAGGTGAGTGAAACAAGCATCACTTATAAAGGATGTCTTTTCACATACTTCTGGTATCTGGAACAGAACCTGAATCACTCTAGATTTCAATACAGAAATCTTGCAGCAAGAACCCACCTGAGAGTTACAGACCCATTCATGCAAAGACACCCCAAGAAGTTCAGCACTGCTATACAACCAAAATTTCGTGCATTGAAGGTGAATCCCAGATTTTTGCACTGTGTCTTCACTGTTCCTTCCTCCTCATGCTGGCTTGCTCTCTGTGTTATACAGAGGGTTTCTAAGAGACTGACAGTACCAACACTCATAACGCGCAGCAACATGGGTCTCACCATCTGTACACCTCCCCTTGTTCAGGTTCTGGCCAACATTGCATGCTATCCCAAACCATCACATGCCCTAGAAGAATTATTCTGGTCTCAGAGGTCCTCTGTGACCCATCCCTTGCAAGGCTAGCCCACACCCTTCCCTTACCTGTTGAGCATGTTGGACTGGTAAATCCTTTTCTCCTGGGTGTTGTAACAGCTGCTCTTGGGCTCAGGGATGAAGCTGTGTTCAGACAGCATATCAGAAGCAGCCGTGGTGATTATGGCTATTCCATCCCTCACTCTGGCAGGAAGACCATAGTCCCATTCATCATATGAGACAGAGATGAGCCCAGTGGGGAACTCAGATGGCACTGTGTCTGTATCCCCTGCCACCAGGCTGGGCACGATCCACGTGTAACCATAGCCTGTCAGACCTACAGAGTTGGCCACCTCAAAAATGTAAGTAGCCTCTTCCTTTGTGCAGTAGAGGAGGATAACAGGGCTTTGGAGCTTTTTGAGCTGGTTCTGGATCTTTGAGTCCCCATCATCCAGGGACATGTCCAACAGAAGGACCTCCTCCAGTTCCCAACCCACAAAACTGTGCTCAATGGTACTGCGGATCTTGTTCACAAAGTCCTGGTAACCAGGGAAGTAAGTAGTGACAATGGAGAAGATGTACCAGTCATATTCTTCCATGATGTTGAGCATGACAGAGGCTTGCTGTTCTATTGATGGGCCAAACTGGAAGAACATGGATGACTCATCCTAGAATAGGAAATAAAAGAGAAGAAGAAACAGAGAAAGAAAACAAGAATAGGTCAAAGGAAGTAAACAGCATTCCTAGCCAATCCATTGCATGCGGAGGGGGAGGCATGCAGTCACAAAAAGTCTTAACACTTCATGTCTTGGCCAGAGCTTAAGGATTTTTAACTTTAAAATATTAAGTGAAGCAAGCGGGAAGGAAGTAAAAACCTTTTTATGACCAGCTGTCCTTACTTTATTTTTAAAGGCAGGTTGCTGAAATTACTGACAGTTTTCCAATGTTAGGCATGATTCTAACAGACAGGGAACAAGTGGTACACAAGTGAGGCCAGAAAACGTGATTATGTACAAAATATTCCAAGGCAGCTATGAAAAGCTAGGGATTATGATAACCTTATATGTAGTATAAACAGGATACACAGCAGCTTTGATTTTAATTTAGTTTGGGACAGTCAATCTGGTCTGAGAATCCAGACTGAAGTACAACAAGAGCAGGCAAAACCATTGGACATAACTAGCTCTGAGAGCCTTTACTGCAGGCTCCTCTCAAAGCAAGCAGTAGCACAGACTGCTACAAGTGTGAAGGCTGTGGCTCAGAACACCATAAAACATACTAAAATGGAAAAGTAACATTCTAAATTATCATGGGGTTTGTTTACAACATATTTTAGACAAATGTCAGCTCAATATTTCTCTTGGTATTGCTTTCATACCCTTCTGCCACAGCAAGTTCATCTTCGCAAGAATTAGAGCTCATACTCTTTTATAAACCCCAAAACTCAAAGGAAGCTCTTCAACAGCATAATGCAAACCTTCTCATCATAGGATTTTACAGTATATCAGGCTTTCCATTTGTAACAGATCCATTAAAATCCAAATCCCCACTTTTGCCCAATTCCTGATAGAAAGGAATGGAAAAAAACATTTCTACATCTGCTATCTTACAATTTGATCTTCAGTCTTTTAAAATCAACTGCCAACTCCCACTGAATTCTATACAGCAGAAATACACCATAAACACATAAACAAAACAAAGCAAAGCAAAATAACCCCAAAACATTGCATTATATCTCTCTGCAGAGATCCCCAAACCAAATCATCACTTTTAGGAATAAGACAGCAGTCCCCTTTTCTCCCAATAAGCTAGAAGAACTGAAGCAGAGGTCCAAAAGGAGATAATCAGGAGCTCTGAGCCTTGGGAAACTCATTGTGCAAATGCCTCAAGATATTACCTCAAAGTATTCGCATTCAGAACAGCTCTCTACCAAATTCACACTTCCACAGCCTGGAAGATAAAGATTTTTTTCAGGAGAGATGCCGGCTAATCATCATTCCATCCACTCATCCTTTCTTGATTATCAATAGCTATTTTCTCTATTGGCAGAATATGTCATAGCTCAGCAACTCCAGAAAAAGATCTCTGACCCTGCACCTAGTATCAAGCCATTTATTTCTCTTTCTTGAGCCATCTGCGGGTCAAATCCTTTAGGAAAAAGTCCTTAGTCCCAGATCCCACAGTTCTCCTATGGAGTTGATTGGTTAAATTCAGTTCACTTCCTCGGCACAGTTCAGTATCCACTTGTGAAAGTACTCTTTGGACTGCAATTTACTCATTGGAAAAATAAATGCACACAAAAAGAAAAAGGAAAAGAAAGCAACAATTTGGAGACAAGTTGAAAAAAGAGAAGCAACACAGCAGCATCTCAATCTGTGGCAAACAGCTTACACTTTCTATTACTGGAATTCATCCCCTTCTCCCAGAATTGCACTCAGGAATAGAATTTACTCTTCCAACATAAAGATACATTTTATCTTTGCAGATTATGGAGAAAATAAGGAAAGATAACAATATTGTCACCGCATCTGTCAGAGTTTAAAGGAAGCTTGAACAAGCATCTCCAATTGCACTTCATTACACTGTTCCTTTGAAAGCCACTTGTACCAAACTGAATGATAGAGTGTAAAAAATCAGCCTTACCATAACATGAAAAGGCAAGACAGCTACACTGATGCATAGCAGTTATTTTTGTATTAAGTTCAACGAAAGCTTTTGTATACTTGTGTATAAGAACCTCTGAATTTACTTCAGATTTCCAATTTCTAGCAGAATGTGTAAATCTGAAGGAAGGGGTTATTGAATTTACAGAAACATTTGACACAGCATAGAATCATAGAATCATTTGGGATCAGAAGGGACCTCAAAAGATCATCTAGTCCAATCTCCCTGCCACAGAAGGATCACCTAGACCAAGTCGTACAGGAACAGATCCAGGTGGGTCTTGAACCTCTGGCCTGAATGAACCTCCTGGACAGTGGATGGCTGGCTGAGCAGCAAATACCAGGGTAATTAAAATCCCCCACAAGAACCAGGGCCTGTAGCTGTGAGGCCACTGCCAGCTGCCTGTAGAAGACCTCATCAACTTCCTCATTCTGATCTGGTGGCCTGTAATACACACCCATGACAGTGTCACCCATGCCAGCCTGCCCCTTGATCCACACCCACAAACTCTCAACTCTCTCTTCATCCGACCCTGGAAATCTTCAAGCCCTGTCTGAAAAAAATACTGAGTGCTTTCCTCAGTGACAAATAGAGGATGGGAAATATTAAATCTACTAGTATTCAAGGCTGCTTACACATTCATATGCACAAGTTAGTAGGTGTGAGTGGTAGCAGTGTGCAGGAGGCACTACCAACCCAATGATTTTGCAAAGGGTCAGATGCTCCAGCCAAAAAGACCAGTGACAGTTCATTGCACACAAGTGGAATGTTCTACACAGTAGAACAACTGTTGAAGAAAATTCAGCCGCAAAGCCTCAGGGAGAAAATTCAGGGCTGCTCACCAACTGGAGCACATTAGAACATCAAAAATCAATACACCAAATAGATAGTTTCATCACAATCCAGCTAAAAATTCCCCTCCACCAAGAAACATATTTACCCCTCCTTAAATCAAGCAGCACAGTCCACTTGGCTGTGCACATAATGATTACTCTTGAGCAACTGCTTGCATTTTTATTATCAAAGCAGCAAGAAGAGGCAACTTTTATTCAAAATAAGAGCATTAAGGAGGTGCAAGACAGTCCAGCTTTTGGCTTGCCAAGATGTCTCTTGGCACTTTAATCACCCCAATACTTGAGCTAGCCAAATATTCTTCATCCCCTAACCAACTCAGCATTCAGAAAAGAGAGGGACAAGGGAGGAAGACAACAGTGTAGAAGAAAGCATGTCTCTTGTAATAATTCAGAATTACTGCTAGAGCTGAAACTCAGCAATTGCCTTTTGGGGGACAAAAAGCTAACTAAGAAAAGTACTCCAGAGCCATGATTTCCTTCTTTTTTTTTTTTTTTTTAAGACACCTGATGACAAGCCAGGGAGAAAGTAAAGGAGCTGAATTCCTAGAGATGTGCAGGGCTGTAAAACAGAGCAGGAATTCAAGCACACTGTGGTGATACAGTGAAAGCTTTTAAATTAGAAGTAGATATGAGACATTTACCATTTTCACACATACATACCTGAGAGAAGCACTATTGTGTTGTTACAGTCTGAACCCAAAACAGGAATATTTTACCCCTCTAGACATCAAAGGTTTTTATAAAAGACTACAAACTCCTATTTTTCTCCTCTCTTCTCTATTTTCCTCTATTTTTCCACATCTCTTTTTCACCTTGGAACAGCCAAAATTGGTTTAACATTGCCACTGGGAGACTTAAGTTTGGGACAGGGATAGGTTTAGTTGAAAGCAGAAGTCCCTTATGTTGCACATTACCCACATGAAATAGAACCCTCTGGCTACAAACCCAGGTTTGCAAACTGCTGCAAGAGACTGCAAGACTCTGCAGGCTGTCCCTCAGCCAGTCTGGAGGAACAGAGGCTCCATTATAGGATCTCAGTGCCTCCAGAGATGCCACTACTCCCTCACTATTACCCTGCAAGGTCAGGGATCTGTAGTTTGCAGATCTGAGCTGGAGGTGGAGACAATCAATTGCCACAGCACCACTCCCCAGCTGACAGATGGCTTCCCACAGAAAATCTGCTCTGAGTTTAACAATGCTGGGACAAGTATTGCCTCCCCCTCCTGCATGTTTAACCCCTTAGATAAGGAGGCTGGATTACACATGGTGAAGGTGCAAAAGCACTCACCATGAAGCCTCCTCTTGTAGGCTAGTAGCTGATATGTTCCTCGATGGACGGAAAAGGATTTGTGGAGGTGGCACAAGACTTAGAGAATGGCCAAGTGTTATTGTCACCAGTGCTAAGTTCCTCAGAGCCTTCTGTTCTTCAAAGGCAGGCCCATGCAGATATTCCATGCAAGTCAGGTGTGACCTCCTGCCTCCCACCCAGGTTGCTGACCCTTGGCAAGCCTGCAGGTGGCTCCCAAAGGAGCCCTACTGCAGCTGCACCAGTTAAAATAAATCATGGCTGTTTAACAAACCATTTACCTAAGACACAGCTGAAGAGATCCCCAGGGTACTTTTTCTCACAAGTTTGTTCTTAAGAGCCTCTCTGAATTCTCCAGGCAAGCAAAAGCAATTGCTGTCTTACAATCCAGAGCAAAACTGCTTCTTGACATGGGGCAGACTTGAGAACATCACTAAAGTATAAGAATCCAGGATCGCAAAAAACAGTTACAGTGGGACAGACATCTGGAAGAACAAAAGAGCCGTCTACAGTGCCACAGTGTAAGTGCTGACTTGGGAAGGCTGGCTTGCTACATTTCTCCCATGCAATCTGTCTGAATGCAGTCAGGTTCTATGTGCCATTCTCACACTGCTGGGCCATGATAAGGTTTTTGCTACTGCTGGCAAGTTCCTTTAGATGCATCCCAAGTGTCAGACCCCCACAGAAGCCAGGTGTGTCAAGTTATGCACAAAGAATCTGAGGAGCAAGTCAAAAGCATGTGTTTTCTTCTTGGATTTGAAGAAATAAAGCATGTGTTTGCAAAATGCATTCCACATAGGTGCAGGATTTGTGCTGCTCTGGAAGTAGCTCATTTTTATTAGGCTTTGGGAACACCAGTATTTATAATCCTACTATATCTGCATTTAGTTTCCTGTGCATCCATATTTTAACAGCTGAGGTCCACCCTTCCTTCTTTTCCAGTTTACAAGGGGAATCCTATAAGATCCTAAAGACTCAAGCCACTATCACTGTCCAAAGCCGTCTTCTTATTTTCCTGATTTAGAAGAAAAGCTGTTTGTATATCTTGATTTGCAAAATTCTCCTATGACCTGCACACAAATAATGTAGGGCTGCCCCTTATTTAGTATTTAGCCCTGCCCACCGCACATTTTGTGGAGGCAAAAAGGAGTGAGCAAACACCAAACAACTTCTGGGAAAACATAGACCTTAATTTCCCTACCTACGTATTTCTTCAAAACTGAGACACCACTGCGTACCTATTTGTCACAGTCCTGGTGGGATACCTGATTCACTGGGAGTTTTATTGTTCATGATGGAAAATGCCACAACAGTTCAAAGTCTTATAATTACATTTTCTATATTTCTGAGTCCCATTTGTTATAACAGATTTGACAGGAAATCAAGATCTTTGCTACTTAAGTGTTTATTTACTGCAGTTTATTCTTACCACAAATGCATCACTGCCTCAGGCTAGCCCACAGTCAAGATCTTTTGCCTGTTTGTTTTTATTCCCCACATTTAATGTTTTTATTTAGTTTTCAATGACTCAATAAAATAAGCCTCTGGTTTTAATACTACATGTTGCATCATCCTGTGTAAGTCCTTTTACTTGAATGCTTGCAGTAGAGACTGTCAGAAAACAGTGATGCTACAGCCCTAGCACAGTGTCCCCATGGTGGGACTTGGCATCTAGACCAGCATTTCCATCTCTCACACACATACATGCTCACATTTCCAAAATACATATACTTACTGCAAAACCTGCTCAAAGTAAGGTTGGAGCATGTTGGACTCTGTCATTATTAATGATTCTCTGCCTAACTGATACTATTTAGTAGGATTTCAAAACTTCCCAGTCTTACTGTAACAGGTTCCCCAGGTTATTACTAATTTTGGCTTGCACAGCAGGTGGAACAGATGACCTCCTGCAATCCTTTCCCAGTGCTCTGATACACTGGTGAGTGGATGGCTCTTGGTAAAAAAATCATCAAATGAAAAAAATTCATTAGATGCAAATATGCAGTTTATATAACTATCATTTATCAGCTCCCTCCCTTGTTCTCACAATAACTTCTGAATACATCACCATTGTTTGAGACAAAGATATATAGCTCAAAGGTGGTGGTTCTGTAATCACAGAGAATTAATTACAGAAAGTGACAGGTGAGTTTAAGGGAGAGACCCAGTTCAGTGTCTCCACTGATGGAAAGGTAGGTGGGACATACTATGATAAATTAGTGGAAGACTCTAAGAAGAACTCTCTTAAAGGACAGAGAGTTGCTGTCCTTATGGTCCTTTATAGGCAGTGCATAAAAGTGGTAAAGAAAGAAAGTCTATGGCAATCAGGAGAATGGTTGCCGTAGATGGAGAATGGAAGCCATGATCCCTGTGATTACTGAGAATAAGTGCAGTAAGGAATTAGAGTTGGCAGTGTAGCTCAATTTTGATGCCCTGGCAAACAGAAACACAGGTATTAAGATTCACAGGTATCATTATATTAGCTAGACATGTAAGAATCACTGTATATATAGATTCCAGTCATGGCTTGAATATTAATCTCTCTATGGAAGTGGAAACTGCTCCAGAACCCTGGCCCAGGAGCAACTGTGTGAGAGCTCCAGCACCAAGGTTTTCTTGAGAGCTGCAATAAAAAGGTTTCTGACTAAAGATGACTCAAGGGCACAATACATCAAAGTGATTTCCACTTTCTACTTTAGGATCTACAGAAACCATTCATACTAAGCGTTTTGCAACAGAGGAAACACAAGGCACCCTAGATTCTACAATCCTGATCTAGGGATTGCTTTACTCCTTACTATATACCTGAAAAGGGCCTATAAGAAAGCTGAGGAAGAACTATGCAACAGGGTATGTAACAACAGCACATTGGTTTTAAGCTGGGAAAGGGTAGATTTAGATCAGACATCAGCAAAAAGTTCTTTAATATGAGAGTGGTGGATCACTGGAACAGGTTACCTAGAGAAGGTTAAGGACCCACTCCTGTATTCATTCATGTTCAGGCTTGATGGGGCTGTGGCTAATCTGGTCTAGTGAGTGATGTTCCTGCTTGTCACAGGGGCTTGGACTAGATGACCTTTTAAGGTCCCTTCTGACCCTACGATTTTATGATTCTATATATGGTTAATAAAAAGGCTTTAAAAGCCAGACACATCAAGGCCATTGTCTGACATACAAAATCCAGAGATTTGACTAAGGAGATGGTGCTCCACTTGAGAACTTTGCACACAATCACTGCTCAAAGCAGGCTAGTGTATGATAGCATGTCATACCGGCTTCTGAGAGCACCACATATGGATGTCAGCACTTTTCCACTGAGGGGAAATGGCAGTTAGCAAGCTGTCAGGATAAGCAGATTTCACACCAGGCTTGTTGCATTTCCATTTTCACCTCTGTATGTGTCTGTTTTCTTGTTTGATGAGCGTATATGGATGGATTAAACCACTGGTCACTCTGGGTAGATTCCGCCCACCCACCAGGTGCCATGCTATACCATGCTGTCCATATGGACAGCCCAGGCCTGCCCCAGCTCAGAGAAGCCCACTGCGATGCCTTAATATCCCGGTATTGCCAGCCCAAAACAGTTAGAGGAAAGTCAGTTCATTCCATTACTCATACATCAAATTACATCATGGTGTTTGCCTGGGGTTTCTTTTCTGGCTGTGTTACCCTCCAGACTAAGGACTGAAATTAGACTGTAAGCTGAATGGGATGTCATTGGTATAGCTGTATTAATCAACAGCAGCCATAAAACTATCCAGCACTTTTAAAAAAAGGCCAGTCATGGTGTTTGGCAAGATGTCACTGAATAAATTTCTCAAATCAGCTACCCAGGATGAAATACTGTTTCTTTTTATAATTTCTAAATTAACTGCTCTTCCATTTCATCTAGTATGCCTTTGGTCTCTTATTATGAGTAAACCCTATTAGAAGCTAAACCTCCAAAGGTTCACAGAGTCTATTTAAATAAGCCTTGGAAGTTCAGCATTGCATCAAATGCCCTCTGAGCTTCTCCAGAGCTGAAGATCTCTCACTGTAGTCCAGTCATGGATGGGTCAAAGTGTATCTGTGAATGCCTCCATTCCTCTTCTGTTTCATGCAGTAGTGATGCCCACTGTCAAATTTTACATTGTTTTTTTAAATATCAACATTCTGTAGGTAAGGTTGTTAATTATTCTGTGTCCTAACACATGGCAACTGCAGTCCTGATGACACCAAGGTCTATTCAGCCTTTATGGACAGAGTGAAGTTGGCTGTGCCCATACTCTAAGCTGGCCAGATCACAGCTAAAGCAAAGTATTCAGTTTAAGGTCATATTGTGTCGGGACTTAATCTTTTCTCAGAGGCTACTCTTCTTAACCAGTTCAGATCATTGTCAATGCTTTGATATAGCTTACATACCCTTTGGATCAGAGCAGGCTTGCCTCAGAGTGCAAGTGAGCAAGCAACTGGAGATAAAGCCTATGTAGATACATCCTCTACTTTCCTTAAGGCATGGAGCATTAAAAGGCTTCAGCTTCATCCATTCTGCCCAGCAGTAAATAGGCAAAGCTCTTACTCAAAAGAAAAAGAATATTAAAACCTCAAAATCCCATTTAAAATCAGAGACCCTTCTAACAAGTGGACAAAACCAAGAGCTGATCTAACGTGATTACACAGACTCAGATTTCCCACTGCCCCATACCTGGCTGCCTCTTCTCTAAATGGTTCATATTTGATGCTTGGTCCCAGTTCAGCAGCCGAGTTTCCCTGGCAACCACGCACACATGTAATGCAGCCATAAGCTACTTACAGCCAGTGCTGGCAGCCAACAGGAAGGGTCTTCCATTCCTTCCTGAAGCCCATTACTCCCCCCTGCACTGGGTAGGGCACCACTAGCTGGTGTTAGAACTGCGAAGGCTGTGGCTGGGTATCAATACCCTCTACCCAAAGTAAAATTCACCCACTGGCAGTCTGCTGGGACTGTAAAGATGCTTGGGAAGAAATAGGGGGCTGACAGACCATCTGCCTGGACATCTTATGCCTGGTAACTAGGAGCAGGCAGAAATCCAGTTTTCCTACCATTCTGCCCACCCAGGCTAGCTTCTCCAGGTCTGGTTCTAGACTGCCTCCATGCTGTTGATTTACTCTGTGGTGTGAGAAGTTGTGGTCAATTGTGCTGCTGTCTTTCCTTCCCTGCAGTTATGCATTGCTCTTCCCTGGGGATTCAGTTCCACAGATACAGCCAGCTTTATTCTGTTAGACCAGGTCATTGGCTTCCCACCATGAGGGAGCCTGAAAATTCAGGAAACAGCAAACCTGCTCTTTTAACCCATAAGCCTGGCAGTAAGCACCCAGCTATTTCGTACTCAGCTTTTTGAGATCATGAGGATTCATAATACTCTTAGAATCATAGAATCATTAGGGATAAGAAGGGACCTCGAAAGATCATCTAGTCCAATCCTCTTGCCACAGCAGGATCACCTAGACCAAGTCGCACAGGAACACATCCAGGTGGGTCTTGAACGTGTTCAGAGAAGGAGACTCCACAACCCCCCTGGGCAGCCTGTTCCAATGCTTCGTTACCCTCACTGTGAAAAAGATCCTTCTGATATCTATATGGAACCTCCTATGTTCCAGCTTGCAACAATTTTCCCTTGTCCTATCAAAAGAAAGGTGTTTCTGCCCAGTAACACCTTTCCTTACTGCACCCTCCAAATCAAATCCTGTCACTTTGGAATGGAGGTGCTGCTGGCTCAGAGCACATATCCTCCCTCCTCTGAGCATTCCTAAACATGACTAACCAACCTCAGCTCACTTCAACATATGTTTTACAGCATGGGTCACAACAGGAGCAATGTCTAAGTCATGGAAGAAAATAGTTCTGTGTGATGCATTTTAAGAGAGTTTTTGCCACCTTCCTTATGCTACCAAAATAGTGCAAATGAAGAAACAGTACCCTGTTCTGCTTTTGTTTGGACACGGTGCTGGCAAACAGCTGCCTCATTAGCACATAATGTGAAGCACAAAGCACAGAATTCATGAGCTGGCCCTAAGGCATCCATGAGTTAGCACTATGAGGAACCTTCAGCTCATGTCCAGAGCTGCCATGTCAGGAGAGTGGAACAAGTTAAAATCCTAGCTGGCACAGCTATGGTGACACTCCTTCAGGTTTCTCATCAACTTGAGGTACTCTCTCAGCCTAAGTAGAAGCACTAGAGGTGAATTCCTGAACCACTGGACCGGGACTTTGTATTCAGCCCCTGCTTTGGAAAGCAATTGTATAACTGGTACAAGAGTCCTTGTCTGGAAGAAGCAATAAGGATTCAATATGCAGCCTCATTTGTTATGCTTGAAGACCTGATCCCCATCAGAGCTGTCTTTGGCCACAGCTACTCGTCGTGTCCAGGGTGGATAAAAGCATGGCAGCACCTACTTTCTCTCTACCCAGCAATTCTTCCTAATCAACTGTTGAGCAGTGCCTGTGTCAGGAAGCTTCTGTCACGCCTGTCTTGCTTACCTAATTGATTCAAAAGTTTTAAATGATTATTGATTCTCCTCTTCCCCACTGTGGAGACTTTGAGACCTATAAAGCACATGGAGATATTTACACAGATATTAGAAAGGAAAGAAGCTTCCTCCTCAAATGTTCTCCTAAAGCATCCATTTATTGAGTCTCAGAAACTCAATAGGAAGTTATCTACAGCTTTACAGACAGAAACACAAATGTATGAAGTTCCCGAACAACCACATGCCCATCTAAACATTCGCAGGTAGTTCTGCCAAATTCACACCTGCTTAATTATTGCTTCTATTACTTTGTATTGGGATCATAGGTCTTCTGTTCATTTTCTTCATCCTGATGAGTAAAAGCCTATCCCTTGCTGCAAATGAGACTGAGGCAGAAATGGTGTCAAACTTCCTATTCAAGGAAAAGCCATTTCTGAACTGAAATGGATTGGAAGTTGTTCTACAAAAAAGACTGGATCAGAGGAGACTTGTAGAGCTAGAGCTTCCAATTCTCTCCGCAGTTCCAGAAACAATCCACATTCATGGTTGCTACAGTGATTGGTGCTATAATGATCCTTATATCCATCTCCATGATTTAAGCATATGAATATTTCCACTCCTCAGTGTTTGATGAAAAGGATGAGGGAACCAGTTCATCTCATTTTGCAATAAAGGTGCTATGAGTTTCAGTTCCATACTTCTTTTTCACTTGGGTGATGCAAGTTAACGATTCTATTTCTAGTCAGCTTAACTTTGTGCTGGAACACGTGTAATTGAATTCACATTGATACAAAGTACCATCTGTATATCCACTATGCATTTGATGTAACTTAAAAACAACAGCATAATAAATAAGATGCTCTTTTAGCACTTGAATTACTCTTTTCTCTCTACATTAGCCTTTGTTCTTCTTTAAACCAAACCCAAGGCTGGGACTAAACTGTCCTATCTTTTTCAAGATCACACATGCACACAAGGCACTGAGATTTCTGTCAAGGAACAGCACAGCAGAGAGAGAAATTGATAAAGCACCAAAAGAATTTGCCTCTGATGGCCATTAATAATAAGAGTAACAAAAGCATCTGAGAGAATAAAAGCCAGGGTGAGGTGTGTTAGCTATAGAAATAGCTTTTTGACTGACTAAAAGGCAAAGCCGACGCATCTTGTTTTCCTTCATCTCCCGTGGTCTGTCCCTTTTCTTAAACACACACTCTGACACGACAGGGTGTAGGAAGTAGATGGAAGCATCAGCAGGAGCTACAGCAAGCCATACAGAAATGAGCTATTCAGTGCGAATGTTGCCTGGACAGAGCCCATGACAAAAGATGAACAAATAAGAGTATGAGGGGAAAAAGAACAAGCCATGTCCAGGACTGCAGCTCCTGCAAGTTCAGAAGAACAACTGTCTGTGAGGTTTTGTCTTTCCTTTTCATTCTTTCTTGCCTTCCTGGACTTTGCTCTCTCCAGGTTCAGGTTCTTCAGTGCATGCAGGTGTGTAATACACATATGTATTTATATGAAATATGTGTATATATATACTCACATGCAGGATGGCTCAAGGTAGGCACATTTCCTTGTCTTAAATATGTCCCTTATTCTCTAACTCAGGCTGGCAGCAACTGAAGTGGATGAGCATCTGACCATGATCCTTATGAAATGAGGTGATGGCACAGTCCAGCCTTACTGAATATTAGTGTGTCTACATTACCACACATGCATTCATACCTAATTAAACCTCTGGTTAGTGGTCTCAGAGAGATGGCAAGAATTACACAGCCCTGGCCACGCCCTAGATGAAGAGAGCTTGCATGTTTTTAAACTGCAGGTGACAACACTGGAGACATGGTTTTAACAGATTTTATTTTTCCTGACAAATTACAGTCATTCAGGACTCACCTTTTAAACAGGCAAGTAGTCATCTAATTAATATACACTAAGACAATCCAGGTTAAAGAACCAAACAAATCTAAACTGTTTTTCCTTTAGGCAGGTCAGAAGATGGGATAGTTGTGGGAAAGGAAGAGGTGCAGAAAGTTCTGTTTCAGGGTGCAATTAAAAAATTGTGGAAGCTGAGACAGTCATCTTTCTGGTCATGTAGTGTCAGTATACTTTTTATGCTAGTAGGAAAAAGTTTCTTTTCTCCTTTTCACATGAAAACTCTGAATATCTCTCTCCTGAGAGGTATTGAGCTGAAAAGCCTTTGCTTCAATCTTGGTGGCTACCAGAAGCTCAACCTTTTCATTATCTCAATGGATGCAGGTTGTCTACTTTCCTACACTATGCATTCATCTTCACTGCATAGGAGCCTGCAGCAGTCACTGTGCAGCTTTTATCTCAGAGGATATTATCCTCTTCAGTGTGCTAAGAGCAGAAGAAACAGAGTTTAAGAACTATGCATGTTCATCCTCTTGGCATCATTGCTCCTGAAGGCATGCAGTCTTACAGAGTGGGCATGTTTGGTGAATGAAACACACTGTGTGGGAGGTATCAGCCCAGTGCTCTACAGCTCATTTGGTGTCCAGCTGCTCTTGTTATGCTATCCAGTAATTTCTAAGGGTTTATGGTAGATCTCTTTGTCCTTTTACTCATCAGCCTAATCTCACTAACTTCAAAGTCATACTCTCTAGGCAGAAGTGAGATAGATCATGGTCAGGCTCCTTGTGCATTCACCAGTAGGCCATGGATATGGTCTCTCTATTCATCAGTAGGAAAACATGGCCTTTATAGATACCCCTTACTGCCTTTCTTCCCATAGAATTGCTCTTCATAATGCAGCTCTAGACTATCCAAGGAAGGAGCAATTTGCAATGTTTTTACATATTTGCATGCTTTAAAATGCATATACTCCATACCTACAGAAAGGGCTGAGAATACTGAATCCCCTTTTTATAGGGATGTTTTTGAGGGTTAAGAATTCCCCTTCAGCTGTCTGCTGTGTGGACTTTGGGTTCCCAGAAGCCTTTCATTTCACTCCATAAGCACCAGCATGTTTGTATCAGCACAGATTAATCAAACAAGTCCTCCTAGCCTTGGAATCAACCTTTCTCAGGGCTCCTCCAGACGGGGCATTTTACTTCCTTATACATGGTCCAGTGTGTATCTTGGACTTCAATAAAAGAAGCCTTCAGCCCTCTGGGTACACTGACAGTAACACTTTAATACTGCACAGCAATGCTTCCCAACAGTTTTACAGTCTAAACTAAAGATAACCAGTGTTTCAGATGGAAGCAGTAGGAGGATTTAAACAGGACTTTAAACATAATCCCTTCTGCTGGGATGTAGACAGTAGGCATGGTGAGTCTTCCTAGGGAATTTTTCAGGACTGTAACTGAGCAACACCTTCCATCCTATAGTTTGCACCAAACCACATTCTCAAAGTTTTAAACAGCACCTGGCCATCTTTATGGACTCAAAGGGAAGATTACTGCCTCTTGAAGTGCCAAGAGCCTTTACTACCATTTCTAGGTTTTCCCTGAAGTGCTTCCCTCCAGGTATTGAATATGTTGGGTATTACAACTAAAAAGATTTTCATTTAGCAAATTTTTCTTCTCAGATGATGTATTCAGTAGAGGGAACATGATAGCCAATATCACTTTGCACACTCAAATGTGTATAAGCTTGTTTTAATTTTAAGCACATTGTACGACTGCTTCAGCTTCTCAGCAACAGCCTCATCATATCTCCAGGCCTCCTACAACCACTTTTGGATTGTGTAATGCCACAGACCCATGTCAGAAGTGTCAGAGCTAACATGAACAACCTAATATATGCACTAAGCACAACACCACGTTGTTTGAATCCCTGAAACTGAAGAGTGGTTTCAGTACAGCCCCTAAGCTACATTTGTGATGACACAACTGTACCACCCCAGGAGCTAGACTGCTGGGTGCTCCACAAAGGTCTACGAATTATGCCATGCAGCTATGACATCCCCCACTCCCTTCCTGCCCTTCCTGGGCATCCCAATATCTCAACATGCTTCCCACTGCATCTGCTATGGGACACATACACTTGCTGCCTGCTGCCAGTATCCTCACTGTCTCAGCAGAGACTGTTCTCTGTTCCCCAAGACCTGGAGGACATCTTAAACCTTTTCCCTCAGGCCCACTTTCTCCTACATCCCCCAGCCCCAGAGTATCCCTCTGCAACAGCTCCCCTCCCACGGTCTGAGTATGGGGTGGCCATGACGGCATTGGGACTGGGGCAGCAGGAGGTAAGGCCAAAAGGACAGCAGACGGTGAGTTTACATCCACACACACTCATATCCCGATTAAGGATCCAGCTTTGCTTCCATGGCAACGTGCAGAGCCGCAGCAGCACAGTCAGTCCCTTCCCACCAACGTCGGTGGCTGTAGTGGCCACACTCCACTCCACTAAATCCTCCCACTGCTCCCAGCTGCTGCCTGGAGCTGCCGTCTGTGACCCCTTACACGCTTCCCAAAGCCAGGCAGATTAAGGCTCACAGATTTCCTGCTCGCACTGTGCCATCCAAAAAGAGGCAGACACGGATGCATCGAGTAATAGCAGTAACAGAAATAATGCAACTC
The DNA here is from genome assembly GCA_013397515.1 of Upupa epops. Classification (NCBI taxonomy): domain Eukaryota; kingdom Metazoa; phylum Chordata; class Aves; order Bucerotiformes; family Upupidae; genus Upupa; species Upupa epops. Next base: position 37,097 of record VZRI01009859.1, read on the forward strand.
ATCCCAACTGGGCTGTAAACCCCTCAGAACAGCATTACAGAGAAATGTGTTGTCTTTCCTGGAAGCTGGCAATGATAATCAACAAAGCATAGTTCAGGGAATTAAGATAATTTTTCCTACTCATAGGTAGCTCCTTAGCATGCAGCCAATACTCCCCTGGAGTGACTCCTTGTCACTTGCAACCAAAGCCAACTCCACCTTTTGGGCCAGGTGGTCCCACAGAGCCCCCCTTCCCATGGGACAGTAGTAACGCTCCTTCCGAATAAGGGTAAACACAGGCTGTTTGGCCACTCTGCTTATTCCCCATGGCAGGGTGGTGAAACACAAGAGGACAGCTGAGAAACCGGGGCTGGGAGCTCACACCCTCTTCAGCAACAATGCAGGCAGAGGCGTGTTAGACATGACCAGATATTTCTTCAGCCAGAAAATCCACTTGCCATCTTAGCACTGAATCCCAACTAGGACTGAAATGCTCGCAATATCAGGGCCATTTCTACTACATGACTTAAGGGTTGTCTGCTGAGGAATGATTGGGAGAATTAATCCAAATTAACTAAAGTTGTGAGTTTAGCATGAATTCATTAAATCACATTAGCCTTGAATGGACACAGTTCTTCCAAATTAAAGCAACCCTTGGAAGAAAATTGAACTAAACTGAATTAAGGTTCTTTTAATTCTGAAGAACAGAGTGCTTACATGGGTTTTGATGTAATTAAGGAACAGCAGTCTGGAAGGGATGTCCCAGCCTCAGCCTCCTAGACAGCCTTTATTCCAGAATCTATCATGCTCTCACTGGAATGGAGTTATGTTTCTTGCTTATCCTGTGTGGTTTGAAAGCTGGAGGAAAACCTTGCTGCACGTTTTCTGCTGAAGTTTCTTCCTGGCCAGTTAGTACTTAGTTGCTCTTTGCCATAAGAAGCAATCCTGCTGTTCCTCATTTTTGTCAAAAGGAGGGCAGCCTTTTATATTCTCCCAGCCCGCATTTTGCCAGGTCAGATAAGCTATATTTAACACTTCTTTTGTAAAACCAGTTATTTTTCTGACTCTATTTTTCTTTAATTGGAGTAACTGGAATTGCATACAGAATTGTACACACAAGAAATTAAAGTAGAGCCTTTTGCAATGATACTGATACTTCCCTGCCTTGGCAGGGAATATTCTGCCAGGCACCTAGGAACATGATTGCCTTTTATGATGATGTCTCATATTGAAGGCTCAGTCATCACATCAGTAAATAATACTCCCACTTTTTTTTTTTTTCCATTTGCTTCTATGGATAATCCCATTGTTTTTAGATCAGTTAGCAGCAGTAACAAACAATCTTTCCTTGCGAGTCAGTGGCCTGTGAAAGTCACACAGATCAGCTAGAAGAAATACAAATATGTTAGTATTGTACTCTCCAAACAATTTCTGCTGTTCAAGACCTTCAGATGTAATGTCACTTCTAGGACAAGGCTCTAAATCAGGCACTATAGACCTGTTTACCCACATGTCCCTACACTTCACAACCGTGCATTTCATCCTCCTCTATACTGTAATCCTCAGAACTGTCCAGTTCTTCCTACTTTTTCCCTATTCCACTCTCTATTGATCACACTACTCCCAATAGCACACAACTGTCTTCACAGACATGATCCCTCATACACGGTTTATAGTGTAGGCACTATAAACCAGAGTCAGAGATTTGGAAACTTTTCCAGGTCTGTGATTTCAAAAGTTTCAATTTGGCCACACTACGGTTCATGTTATTTTTGATGTGGACAGAGGGAACAAGTGAGACAAGTTAGAAATGGATAACTAACAGAAGCGAGACCATTGGGTTTTCCATTCAGACAAGTACTACCCACTGCAGGACATGAGCACATTTACACTAAGTGTCACATGAATAGAGCTGATTTTTAAAAATAAACAGTCTTCATACACTATAGAACCAAGCTCTAGGAACTCTATTACTACAGGAAATCATTGTACTGAGCAGCAGAAAGAGGCAAAGAGGTAAATTATTATGTTCTAATTCAACACACCATTATTGCCATTCAAGATCCCATTTACCTAGGATCAGGTTACCTCATTGTAAAATAAGACTTTTGTCCTGGTAATTTAGGCTCTTTAAAAATATTAATTCACATTTTCTATGCAAAAGCAGTTAGACCTGGCTTGTCTCTGTTTGTTTGCTGTCAATGCTCCTGCATAGGAGTTTTATCTGCATATTCATGTATGGAAATGTACAAAAATTTGCAGGAGCATACATCGTCCATGTTCATATGCAAGGATTCAAGCCAGAAGTGCTTGTGTGCTCATTCAACAAGGGAATAGAAACAATACCAAACAGATCTCTTTGACCAACTGTAATTAAGTAATGCTGCCTGTATCAATACATAGAGTAAATATATTTCAACAAGTTCACTGAAGAAATTCAAATAAATTTGAGGAAATTATGATCCGCACAATTGATATTCCAAGAGCAGAAAAAGAAGTTGAATTCACTGAATAAACTAGGTGTTGTGAAATAGTCCTCCAGCTCTACCAATTACTATGGCTGGATTATTAAAATGGATGGAAAACTTAGCATCAATAGCACTACTCTCTGTTTTGGGTACTCAGACAGCTAATGCATAAGTTTTCTATAGCAATGCTCAAAATAAATTAAATGACAGTATCCCTACACATAATTTTTTTACAGAACAGAACAATAGAGAAACAACCTTCTTGATGTCAGCACATACTGAATTTCCCAGTACACACAAACTCAGCAGAGTGGAGGAAATACAACCTATGTCCTGGAACAGCCATCTGTATCCTCTCTCCAGCAACAGCACAAGAATTAGTTAGGGCATGATCCTTCGTACACATCCCTCATCCCTCTATATGAGAAGATAACTGTATTCAGAATGCAAGAAGAGTAGGGATCCCATTAGTCTAAAGCAACAGGCAACAGTCACTGTTTGAAAAGTGTTTCACCACATTCAATGGGCTAGTGAGCACTACATTTGCCCTTCTAGAACAAGTCTTTTGGGAAAATCCATTTTTAATTGTGGTCTCTTCTGTAGTGTCACTGAACTATGATGTTCAGCAAGCTACACTCCAGTCTGAGGGGTAAATTAGTTACTTGGAGAGTTAAAAATGAGATTGAAATCACCCTCTTAGCATAAAATAATTCATGAGGTAAACTGAAGGATCTCTGCCTAACTCCCTGTTGATCTCTCTGGAACACATCCTTCAGCACAGCATGCACAACTGCTACCCTGTCGCAGGAATGCAAGGGGTAAAGGAAGTCTGAGCTGCCCACTGCCTCCCAGGGGGGGTTTCTGCAGCAGGGGCAAATGGGAGGATGGTTGCAGAGCTGCCTTTCCATATGCAGTGCCTGGGATGGCAACTAAGGAAATAATTTTATACTGCAAAAATCATCAGCTTGGCACCTTGCACCAGCTTCAAAGCTATTCTGCTTAAAAGAAACATGGCAATTTCCTCATAATTTCACTAAAAAAGAAAATCCTGAACCCTCCCAGCCCTGATGTAAAGCTGTGGGTTAGCACTTGTCCATCTCTCCCTTCCCCAGGTGCTTTGCTGCTGCCACACGCGAGATTAACAAGGAGGTTATATTTAAACTTCCAAGAGGAGCTGCTGTGCGATTATGGGTCTATTTAAAATCCTCCGGGCAGCTGCAGTACATAATAACAAGTCAGCGGGAGGGAGGGAGGGAGAGAGAGAGAGGAGAGAGAGAGAGAGAGAAGGAAAGGAGAAGAGGAGAGAGAAAGGAGGGGGGGTCGGGAACACCATGGATTGTCTCAGAAAAATTGATTGCCACAATGTGGCAGGGGGGGCAATCAAGTCAAAGATGCCCCCCACAGGGAGTGAAAGGGAGAAGGTGGGCATGTGAGAGAGGTGCCAGCACCAGAGCAGTGTGCTGACAGTGGAGGGATTGGAGAGGACAGCATGGAAAGCTGCCAGACTTGAAACCTCACTGCCTCAGGCAAGGACGTCATTCCCTTAAACCCACTTCACTTGCTCCGGAGGGCTGTCACAGACCACTGGGTGCCTGTCCAGGCTTCCTCAGATCATGGGCTATGAATGAGTAAATAGCTATTATTAGACTGTCCTCTCCAGCCTGCCAACACATACACCTCACCCTTAAACCAGCACCACACCCCTCCAGGGCTTTGCTCACTCCTAATTTTTACTATGCCCCTTGGGAATCTGCTCCCCTGTCTAAATTGTGACTAAAGAAGGGCTTCCTCACAAGACCACAGAAGGCACCCAGCCCTTCTTCCCCCACCAGAAATCACAGTTTCTGATTTTTTGCCAACCCCCTCACAAGCTGGCTTCACCATCCTCTGTCACTAGCTAACAGAAAAGATGGGCTGAGGTTCCCCTAGGTGTTCACTGACAAATACTGACATCAGAGCTCAGTGACATCATGCCTGGTGAGGTCCCATGGCTGGGAGATAGAGGAGAGACAGATTCAAGCCCTGAGCTGAGCAGAGCTAAGCTGAGGAAAGGGTTCCTCACTGCTCCACATCACTGATTCATTTGTAGTTGCAGGAATGAGACTTTTCAGCCACAGGTGTGTTTCAGGTAAATCTTGCCTCATCACAGTCTCTAACTATTTTTTGGTGGTATCAAAACCTCCCTCCTGCCTGCCCTCTGCTAACCAGTCAAATTTCCATGTCCTTTCAATTCCTGCAATCCAGCCAAGATGACTGCATTTCAGTGCTGATGCAGTCTATAAAACACTTTGGGAGCTTTCCAGGAGAAAGATGCTTGAGAAACATCAGTCACAGCAGTCCACATAACTTCTCTGACACTGTCCTTTGTGACCCTTTCCTAATCTTCTTTCTTCCTCATTCTCCTGTGTTTACACAACCATTTTCAGTACTGGAGAGTAGTGCTACCAGGCAGGGAAGGAGTGTATCTCCAGAAAGAGATTTGCCACCATTTCCATNTTGATTACTGAAATTAATCTTGTCACTTAGCATCCCTGTTCCACAGAACGGGGCCTTTGATTAGCCTCCTTGTTTCAGAATATTACAAGCAGACGTTTATTAAGCAGAAGGCAATTCCTCTGCAGGGGGAGAGAGGCAGCTGATTCCCAAGGGAAAGCTGCTCTTGTGATAAGAGACAGTCCCAGATTTGTCTGCATCCTTGGCAAGTGAAGGGGTGCCACTGCCCCCCAAGGATTCTCCAAGATCCTCCCCACAACAAATGACTAAGGACTGTCCTGTTGTTACTCTCATGGGCTTGGTATTTATACGGTTGACAGCTCTTGCAGCAAGTTATCGCTTATTATTACTGTCATCCTGACAGTCCTCAAAGCTTATGAGAGGATATGTTCCCCATGCCTGGCTCTGAGTGTCAAGAAAATGCAACTGGCTGGGAAGCACTCCGCAAGGTGACTGGCAGACCAATGGACAAACACATGGGACCTTCAGCAACCACACTTCCCTCCCTGCTTCTTCCTCAGATTCACACAGCATCGCAAAACACATGGCTGTGACTACATATATCTGTGTTATTACAGGGGGGTTGCGTTTTTCTGCTCCGTAGGGAACACACTCAGAAACCAGTTGCTCACTGATCCAGCACTGTGCTTGCTGGATGGCTAAAGGAATTGCTTGGAGAGTGTAGTGGGATGTCCTAGCACTCACAATACTCTCCATAGCACTCAAGGAATTTTAGAGTCCACCTTCCCCTAGAAAGTGACATCCAGAAGCTATAAAGTCCAAACCTGTTACTGCCAGTACAGAAGTGGAATGAGAGAGTAGAAGTTTGTCTTCTATGGCTTTTCTGACTCAGCCCTCCCTCAGCCAAAAGGTGCTTGGATATGATTACTGGCATAAGGGTATATTCATGAGCATGGCCAGGTAAATCACTGACAAATTTGAAGATAGCTGGACTGGATTTCAGGCTACATCAGACAAAAGTCAGCTAGCACTGAAAGGCTGTAAAATAAAATCAACCCTTACACTATCTTTCTTTTGCTTCCTATGTATGGGATGTTTTTGCCCCAATGACTAAAATGTCTGTGTTCTAATCTGTGTGCTACAGCATCATAGTGCTAGTGTTCCATCGTGCATAGAAATACAGATCAGAGGGAACATGAGAGTAAGGCCTGTATGAGCTTTTTGACAGCCTGTTGATCTAGAAGCTGCTGAATTGAGCAAGTTTCTTTCTGAACTAAGTTTTGAAGGAGCCCAAATCCTCCAAGTACTTGTTAGCAGTCACTGGTGAAATTAAACTTGCCCAGCCTATGGGGAAGTATCATTATCAACTCTTTTCTACCGATGGGGAAACTGAGGCATAGTAAACCCAAGTGAATCAGACAATGTCACACAGGTGAGTCAAGGAGCAGAAGAGAGCTCGCCTTGGGTCTTCTTTAGCCCTCTGCATCCCCACTCTTTGCAATACAGCCACTCAGCTTCCAGGCTGCATTCAGCAGTCCACATGTAGCAGCAGATCTGCAACATACATCAGTTGATCAAACTTAGATGAACCACCAAAACTATTCTGAGTGGTCCAGATGGGAGTGGGGGCACAAATTTAAGGTGACTTGGACTTCTTCATCCTTTCCTCCTCAGGGTTGCAGGCAGCGTACAGGCTGAATGAGAAACCCTGCTCTGATGAGGCATCTACAGTTCAGTGTGGATTTATTTGTGGGTTTGCTGTTTCTTGGGTACCAAGGCTGCATGGAACATTGAAATTCCACCCTAAACAGCAGTGAGCGGCAGAACCTGGTTTCCATAGCACTGCCATGGAAACTGCGCTCTGAGAATCTGTGCCTTCAGGCCCCTCTGCGGCTGAAACATCTCTCTGCTCCTCCCCAGCATCCACCTCCACACTATAAGCCCCCAGACCTCCTTGTATGTCTCAGATGATTAAAGGGTGCAGTACATAGGAAAAGCAGGACCCTGTTTGGCTCCTTTCAGGATCATAATGTGTAAAAGCATTCTTTGAAGACATAACTAATAGCATGCTCCCTTCTCTCCTTTCATACATAGAAGTAGAAAAGCCTACAGTTAAAATTCCTCAACTTGCACAAGAAAAAATCCACCTGGTAATAATTAAAGTGCAAACCAAAGGACCCGTGCAATGGGCCCTTTTCCTTTGTCTGCCGGGAACAGCAGCTTCCAAAAGTGAAGGATTTAATTAACTGTTAGAACGTAGAACAAGCTCCCCTTTATCCTCTCCGGTTTTGCAGGGGTTTTTTGTTTCCTGTATCATGATAAGAGATAAAATGGATGGAGAAGTCAGACAATACATCTGTGTAATATCCATGTTATTTCCTCTCTGCCTCTGCTGAGTGCTTGGGCAAGTGCACATGACAATTCACATGCTGCTGGTGTTTTAGGATCTCAAAAAGATTAAGCCTATTAGCATTAATACATCTCCACCAGCTGGGAGGCCACAGATCCATGCAGCACCTTCATAGGTCAGTTTATAACAGCCTTGTTCATCATAAGGAGATTGAGTTGTAGTGCTTAGACCCTCTATCCCAGGAAAAGGCCTAAATTTCAGAGAGACCGACAGAGAAGCAAGTGAGAGTAAAAACCTAACTGCCAGGGAGCAAAAAGCAAAACTACTTCCTGAGGGAAGAACCATATCCAGACTGAAAGAGAAATCTAGTGTCTCTTCTTTACTAGCAATCCAGTCTCTGGTATGACTAAGGAAGAGGATAATGTGTTACCAGGATAGGCCAGAAAATTTTGTTCCAAGTGATTGGAAACTACCCACAGCCTGGCAGCTCTCATCTGTCGTGCACAGAGAAAAATGAGCCCATGGATGGGAGATGGACCAGTTCTAACTGGATTAAATCAGCCTCCATCAAGGGCACAGACCCTCACAATGTCCTTTCCCAAACAAGTGCCAGAATAACAGCAATCAACAATTACCAACATAATACCAAATTTTGCATATTTATAACCTGTTCACTGCCTACTCAAACAAAAACTCATATTGTTACTCTCTGACGTGACCTGTGCTGCCACATGTACCAGCTCTGATCCACATTCAGAGCAGTGTTGTGTCTATCAGTCACATTGTGATCAGGACCACAATCTCACCTCCTATGACTGTAACTCGTCTGAAACCTTGCTGAGCAAAATGACTGATTCATTGCATTCCCTTACGGAGTGTGAAGAAGATCACCTGTCTTTCATCATACACATCTGCCTCACCCGGCAGTCTGTCTTGTATAATATCAGACTACTGTCATTTGTCACCAGGCACACCTCTAGCTTTTCTTCTCCAGCATGGATGTGTATAATGTAATTTCATGAAGCTACTCAGACCACAAATGCTTTGAGGTTTTTGGTTGGCCTTACTTGTCTCTTCATATAACTAACTTCAAATCCCAAGTGACTTTGACCCCAGTTCTGGACTTCACATATCTGGTGAGTAAAAACCCTACAGGAGCCAATTCTCACTCCACTGATGTACTGTGAGATTCAGAAGAGCTTAATACTGATCAAACTGTAACCCACATACTTTTTCACTCTCTACTTTATTATTTTAATGATTTTTTGACCCATCTGTTAAATTATAGATGAAGAAAACTAGTAGTTACATGTCAAAATGCATACAAACTACTCACAATTCATGCCTACAAAACTGGCCTAAGTCAGGTGTGCCACATCTGGAAAAACACATCTGGTATGCATGATCACTCACTTAGCTGGAGTGTCTGCTAATAAGGTTAACTCAAGGAAGTGAGAATAATAGTGTAGGACAAGTACATGTAGAATTGTTACATTTTTTGTGCATTCGGGGTTTTTTTTTCCAAGAAGCAAGAAAAGATCAGCAGCTACTGGTTACTTAACTGACTAGTTTTCTTTGTACCACTAACTCTCTCACTTTCCATGGCCTACATTATGGTATATGTGTGAAAAGCTTTGACAGCCTCTTCAATACCACTGCTCCTCTGAGCTCAGGATAAAACCTCTTTGTCCCCTCTCAAGTTCCTCTTAAATCCCTAAATTACCCTCCTATAATCTTCAGTCTCTTACATGGTATTCACTGGATGCTTTTGTACACAAGTGCTGTGAAGACCAGGGCTGCTGGAACCAAATGAAGAACTGCTTTTTCTTACAAAGATTGTGGTATTTTTTCCTTGTCTGTGGGGCAATGTTATCAACACTGTGATCTACCTGCATTAACTAATCTTCAGAGTGTATCATGTACCACTACCTCGGTACTGGGTCCTCACAAAGGTTCTCATCATCTGGTCATCTGACAATAGCATTAAGGAGTTTAAATGCAGCTTAAAATCTCCATTAGCTAAATGTTTATACTCTCAATATGAGAATTCCTTCCTTCCTTAATTTTTAAACATTTATTTACCCTTTTATATCCTATGTGTCCAGCTTTATAGACTTCATCACCCTATTACTTCCCAAGAAACAAAATCTTTGGTTTACCCTAGTCTTCACTGAACATCAGAAAGGAATTTTCCAGGGTTGTGAATCATGGGCTGACTTGGCTCCCATCACTATGCTGTAGCCAAGCAGCATGCCTCACCCCAAGAGATTCTCAAATGGTACCGTGAGGAGACCCCAGTTTAGCTGATTTTGAACCTTCCAGTTATAGTATTATGGAACATTCCTTCTTATGTTTGTTGGAATTTAGCCATAATTTCCATTCAGCTACTTGCCTGCAAAAGACCAATTCACCCCCACACAACCTGAATTTCTCTCTTTTAATGCATCTTTCCATTAGTTTTTCTCTCAAGGCTAATGTGTATTTTTTCTGACATTGGACTAACACACTCCTATGCAACTTCACTTGAAGAAGTTGGGATATTTCTTGATTTGATTCTGACAATAGAATCAACTGCCATTGCAAAAGTTAGCAGCTACAAAGAGCTGCCCAGTTTTAATGACTATGTTGGCATCTGCTTTAACTACATTGAGAATGTATTTGCAAAGTAAAGCACAGTACTGCTTTTTTTACACTCTTTTCTCAAATGTCAGCACTGTTGATTATTCCTGTTTGCTGAAATATCTGTAGAACTCTGTATCATTTTTAGTGGGCACTCATTCTGACTATTTGTTACTCCTTGAGGTGACCTGTGCTGCCACATATACCAGCTCTGATCCACATTCAGAGCAGTGTTGTGTCTATCAGTCACATTGTGATCAGGACCACAATCTCACCTCCTATGACTGTAACTCATCTGACAGTCTCGTAGGACAAAAGGAAATGGGGTCAAGTTGCACCAGGGGAGGGTCAGATTGTACAGACTTCTTCACAGAAAGAGTGGTGAGGTATTGGGACAAGCTGCCCAGGGAAGTAGAGGCACCATCCTTGGAGGTGTTCAAAAAATGGGTAGACATGGTGTTTCAGGAGGTGGTGGTTGGGGGTTGTACGGTAGATCATTGGACTTGATGGTCTTGGAGGTCTTTTCCCTGATGATTCTATGATTTTATAAAGTGGAAAGGTAGACAGGGCACTTTCTGCAGATTTCTCCTTTTACAGGGTATCAGATTCCTCACCAAACCCAGGTTCTCTTTGGACTCCATAATACCTCTCCTCAGGAAATTCAAGGCTACTTTTCCAAGTTTTACCATGGAAAGTCTCATTCTTGTTTTCTCTCTTGTCACCCTCACTGCATTTTGTTCCCTTCTACCATCAGCCAGTCCTTTATTAGAGACTGGTTAAACCTCTCAGAATTGCCAGATGGGATTGTTACCCTTTCCACTTTAACAAGCCCTGTGAAGTTTTTTGTCTTCTTTAAACACACAGTTTCAAAAACACAGGTGGAATTTGTAGTGGCAGCATGATCACTCCATTTACATACTCCTATTCTGAATGAAACCCCTATGGCTGAAATCCCCTGAGTAAAGCCCATGCTCCCAACTAGCAATATTTTTCATTTTGTTTGCAGTTTAAGGATCCGTTACCATGCAATTGTTCTCTTGCATCACCTGCATTTCCAGAGAGACCCAGCTCTGGCAAGGCTTTTGTCTGCTCAGTTCTCCTACTCAGCATGTTTTCTTAGCTCATTTTACTCCTGGTGCCATGTACTTTCCAACAGTCGCTCAGAGCCAAGAAGCCAGCTTCATTCAGCATCCATTCACAGGCTGCTCCACAGGAGTAAGGGGAGCATCCCTGTAACACAACAGCTGGCTACAGCTGGCTCCTGCCAAAGCACCTTAAATTTTCACATCCCCACAAGCCCTGGAGAATGCATGCTCCATGCAAGGGCTTGCTTAGGCAGCTTAGAAATGTCTAGACAAAAGCTGCTCAAAATAAAGCGCATGTTACAAATCAACCTTACCTGTATGTGCAGGATTTCCCTATTCACAACCTGGTTTAGAATACATTTCTGGTAATCTCCAAGCTTTCTTGGAAGAGCCTAGTTATTATCTTCCAAGGTCTTCTGGTCATGCAGAAACTCACGCAGATGCTTTTGGTGAGTGATGGGCCATCCACACTGCAAACTTTCAAAGCAGATTCAGTCACCCATGCACAGTTGCAGAATGGATTCCCTTTACAAGCATGTCTAGCTCAGTTATTTTATTAGCCACGTCCCTCAGAGAGCACTCATTTCTGCACCTGCATAGCCCTGTATATTATCTACAGCAATGTAGTTTGAACTGACATTGATTTGCAGGATGACCTAGAAGATGCACAAAGGTTACAGTGCTCACAGTCACACAATGTGTCAGATTGCAGGTAAGTACAATTGCAGAAGGCAAAATTGTAAGCATCCTGGAAAACCTCGATGCAGAGTTCAAGAAAAGCACCTCTCCTACCCACCAGGCTACTCGTTAGCAGTTGAACAGAACAACGTAGCTGTACAGGGGAGAAGCATATAACTCTTTCAGAGGTGTGGTTTAAATATATTAGGCCCAGACAGCATGTCATAGCAAAGTGAAAAGGCATCCCTTTTTAAATCAAGGTTCTCACAGGGATGTATTTGCAGACATATGTATGCAGACATGACATCTTGGACCCACACAAGCTCCCACTTAGTGCAGCAGAATAAGATATTACATAAGACATCAGCGCTGAGTGTGGAGCACAACCCCTCCCCAGCATAGTATGCATGTGTCCTCAGAATGGAAATCTCCTGCTTCTCTGCTTGCACTGCCCCCCTCATCCCATCTGCCTTCTCCATATCTCTGACAGCTTCAGCTCTATGTCCCCTCGCTGCTCCCAGCAAACACAGCCTCTGTCTCCCCAGTACTGCTGTCATAGATCGTATCATCCTGCACTTACGAATCCTCACTGTCACATCATCTCCTTTTCCTCCTGCTACAAGTTCCACAGGCCATCACTGCTCCTCAGAAAAAGGGATATGGGTCTTAATCAAGGGGGTGCAGTAGGGACAGAGATGGCTCACATAAAGCCCAGACCAAACAGAGGACATCCATCAGAGAAAGAAGCACCAGGGAAATTTAACATGTACTAATGTTCTGCTGCTCCTCTCCATGCTTTTGGTAGGTAGCCAGCTCTTCTTCTTCACCCCATCCAACCATATAACCTGCACCTCAACATGTCCTGAGGATGGGAAAGCATCTGTGCAGTGGGTGGTAATGGTGGGATGGGATGGAGGGCAAGAAGGCTGAGGAAAATCAAGATTGAGAGATATAGTGAAGGACCCTGCATGCTTAGGGCTTTTGTTGATAAGAAAGGCACCAGAGCAGCTTGAGGGTCATTCCAGCAATAGATTTTGTCTGAAGAGACACATGCAGGCAATCGTGCTGTTTCTTGAGCTGGCAAGGAAACAGAATTGCTGTTTTGTTTGTAGTCAGGTTACAAGTTCTCCCATAATCAAATACAAAAATTCAAATATTTGACATAACATAGCAAGATAAATACCTGAAAAACTCCATTCCAAGACATCACAAAGAGATGGGTTTTGTAGCCCGTTGTCTGCTCAGCTGGCAGGAGAGGGATGTGGAAAAGCTGCACAGCCTCTCTGCGGACTGACCAACCTGCCTTATTTCCATCCACAGTTGTGACACACCTGACACATTCCCAGGGGACTTTTCAGTACTGTTGAATGAACATGTTCCAGCAGAAAATTGTTCCACTAGAAAACTTTCCAGGCAGCACTGTAACAGTTAGAAATGTTTCAGATGCACCAGTATGTTGAACATATATTAAATATGCTATTCACGTTCTGTAATCTCCAGATAGTTTAAGTGCCTATTCCCAGAGCAAGAACAAAGTAGAATATGCTCCTTAAAATGCCGATTGCTGTTAAAATGACAAATTATCAGCATGAGCTTTTGCAAGAGGAACTCATAAGTGGACTCTAATCTTCATTCTTTCCCTTCAGCTCCAACCAAAGGCTCTGGTTCCCCCTTCAGTTTTGGTTTGCAGCACTTAGCTGCTTTGGACTGTGATCCCACTGCTGACTGCCACAAGGATCAGCCGAGGAGACACGTACATTATATCAGCATGCAGAATCCAATGTGCTGTCCCTGTACCTTTTCTGTCACACAGAAGTATGTGGAAATTGTACACATATACTGGATTCATCATTTTTTGAAAGCTCTCCTTATCCCCACAGCCTCTCTCCTGTGGGACTCCATGGCTGGGAAAACTAAAATTTTGTTTTCTTCAAATGTCACATCTCTTTTTTTCCTAGAGGCAGATACATTTCATTCTCTGTGATCTGAAATTGCAGCAATAATTATATTTCCTATTTTGTTCACTGTAGTTGCCTGTCTTGGCAGTCATCCTGTAGCAGTAATCCACACATAAAGAGTCATTTTGCATTTTTCAATCCAATTTAAAGGGAATTGTTTCTCAAGGAAAGAAGGGGGTTAAAATGTTCCCCTCTGGCAAAAACTTCAAGTATTTGGGTATTACATGCATGAATTCTACCTACTTGTCTTATCATTGCATTCTTCCAGCACCAATTTAAATTCTTTGAGTTTCTATGAAGGCCTGAGAGTTTCTTCATGTTGTTTTTCCATTAGAACTCCCTCAATTCTCCCAGCCACTGAGAAACAGAACTTCAGTTTCCTCTTTTTCAGATGATGCTCAAAGCATCGAATGGTCGTTTTGTTCTCATTTTGTTCTGGGGCTATTTGTTTGTTCTAAACCAGGGGAAAGGATGTAGTAGAAATTAAGGCAAGAATGCAGTAGGAGGGAAGAGAATAATTAATCATTCTTGCCATCAGCTCATTCTCTTGGTTTGATTTACACAAGTTGCCCCAAAGTTTTCCTTCTATTTATTTTCACTGAAATACCCAGAAGCGTTTAATAATGGCATTTACATGTATAATGTAGCATGATTAATGTTAAACAAAGCCTTTGAAATCCCATCCATTCTGCAAGCCCCATACCCCTTCAGAACAAGTTATTCTCAGAGTAACCCTTCCCAAACATGTACTCTCCACCTTGCTATTTTGTTAAGTCTAGACACTTTTTCCTGTTCCCCATTCATTTTCAATCTTAATATACTCTAAGTCATGAAGATTTAAGAGGGGACAGAAACAGTTAGGGTCAGGGCAACACAGAATAAGGTGGTTAGAAATTCAGCCTTTAAATCCTGCACACTCCAACTGCTGAAGTTATCTCTGCATTCCAGACAGCACATGCACTTCAAATGACGGTATTACAAGAAAGACAAGTTTCAGCATATGTCAGAAACAACTAGAAGAAGAAAGTACTGAAAGTTTAGGAAGCATAATCAGTGTTTGGGAAGTATCCTGCCTTCATATCCCAACTCAATATCTGAATTTCCAGACATAGTTCCAGCTTGCACCAGTGAAACCGGCTCATCAGCCAGAGAAGATTCCAATACATCTGTTGCAGTTACAGGAAGTCTGAGGAGCTTTGCTCTGTTCTTTTAAACTATTGTTTTAATTGGCTTTTCCCTGCCCCAGGCATATAATGATTCAGGTGTCAGTTATTTCTACAGATGCTCCATCCCACCCTGTGACCCAGTTGCTGCTCTGCTCTGCAAACCAAGCTCACTCCTAGACCTATACTTTGCTTTCTGCTCAAGAGTCTGATCTGTTCAAGAGTCCCCATGTGGGTGGGCAGTCAACACTGATGTAACGTACAAGAGACTGATGGTAAAGTCAGGGTACTTTCACAACATGGATTCACCACAGCACAACTTTCCAGGAATACAGGATCCACACCTGAATAAGAGTGCTAAACACCTGCCTGCACAACATCACAGCCCATAAGCTTGCAGTGTGCTAGCTACAAGGAAGCAGCAAAAGGACAAAAACCTAATAGATCAATGCCCATATAGATTGAAATCACAGGGATAAAGAGCCACAAAGATTTTTTGGAATGGTAAGGGCAAGCCTAGAAAGTTTCTGCACCACAGAGACAGGTATCACTTCTAGAGTAACAATACCACTTTGTGGCATCACAGAAATGCTGGTAGGATGGAACCTTAAAGGATCCTCTTGCGGTGAGACCAGCACTAGATCAAATTAGCTGACTTCAGGGCTGCCCTCTTACTGAATACATTTTTCCTGAAGTCCACTACCATGGCCTCTCATGCCTGTCCAGCATTACCAAGAGCAGCTTGGCTACACTGTCTTTCTAGTTGCCCTTCAAATCGTGCTGAGCAATTAGAACTTTCACCCACATCTCAGAAAGCAGAGCCAAAATCAGTCCCTCAGGACAATGCAGGGCATGTTTCACCTGCATCAGGGCTAGTTTATTCAGACACTACCACAATCTATAGATCTTTGTTTCCACTGGAGAGTGACTGTTGAACATCTTCCCCAAAGGCATGCAGAAAAGACAAAAAACTTATGAGGGTGATTGACACAACTGTAAAGATCTCCCTGAGAATCCACTAACTGCATTATAATCCTCCTGCAAAAAAAGTGATGGGGAGAATACGGCAAGGACTTATAAAATCAGGCGCTATATGGAGAAAGTGAAGAGCTACTTTTTTCCAGTAAAAGAACGAGAGGATTTCAAACAAAGAATGCCAAGTGGCAATTTTTCAACAAACAAGTTTGTCAACACATGAGCAGTTAAGTGGTGAAACTCCTTGTCTTTCGGATGTTGAAATCACACATGGATTCACAAATGCCAAGAATTTGCATGTGGGTTAGTATATGGAAGAAATCCCCATCCAGAGCTACCAAATGCAAAGGTACACTAATAGCTTTAGAAAGTCCTGAGACACAACTCACAGAATACTCTCTGAGGAAATATCACTGACTGATATTCTACCCGTTGCTGATATATGGCCTAAGTACTGGGCCAAATCAGCGTTTGGACTAAACCAGTTCATACATTGTCATAAAAAGATTTCTAAATTAGCACTTACTGGACAATTTTAAGTCTTCTGGGATCATGTAGCAAAGTCCATACAACCATCGGTCAATCTAATTTATAAGCCCACCCTTTTTATCAAAAAACTGTATAGTTTAATAGAACCAAGACCTTTATCTCCCTTGAGGAGTGGCTGATCACATCAATACAGCAGGACATTACTGCTGTCCCACAGCTGACAAAGGTGCAGAGCACCTGGGATTCAACCCAAGGATTTCAGGCATGGCACATCACTCTGCTATGCTCTTCACTTCACAGACAGCTGCTCCAGCTCCAGAAACCTTTTGTTAAAAACAGCAACATCATACCATGGCCATGGCAGAACAGGCATTGAGGTTAAATATCTTCTCAGCCAAAATGTACACTTTCATCTCCACCCCAAACATTCATGTTTCATTATTTTGTGTGTCCTCCCTCCCCCCCGCCCCCAATTTTCTGTCCTCTGCTCTACATGCAAGTCCCCAAATATACCATAAGGTCATAAGGTTAAAAACTGCCCTTGGGGTAGTAGCCCAATTGGCCAGGGGAAGAATGATCAAGGAAACCTTGTCACATCACCTTTTCATCCTTTTCATTTCTGCCCTGATGGGGTAGAAAACACTGGACTCTACTGCTCTGCCAAGCATCATCACCCCACACTGTCACGATGATACTCCACTGGGACATTGGATCTGCTTCCAGCCACCCTGACATGCCCATAATAGGCATGCCACCATTTCTATGAGTTTCAAGTGCTGCCTGCACCAACTCCTGATCTCTTGGATCAGAGACATAGCCCAGGGAAGACAGCTTGGCTGGGGACAATCCTGTGTCAGACTAATCCCAGCTGCCACAGGGGCCTTGGGAGTCCGTCAGCAGCCAGAATAAACCGAGGTGGGTCTGACTCACACAAAATCCCAAGCCAGCAAGGGGAATATACAGGTGCAAACGTGGTGTAGAGACACCTATCTGCTTCAGTGCACTGACATGTAGTAGACACAGGTCAGCACATCCAGGGGACAGAGCCCAGCAGCACAGCGCCCTAAAGAGACAGGCGAGTCCTATGGTCTCACTACAGGTGCCTTCCCCACAGAGGATAGGACCTTGGGAAGCCAAGCTGGCTGACAGATCTGTGCATGCCAGCACATTTGTGTTCACCCCAGGTTTATTTCACTAGCTTTTCTAGCCCTAATGTATGTTTTAAGCTAAACAGCTCTCACCCCAGCACCTGGCTCCAGACAGCCCTGGCAGCACCCAGGCAGAGATGAGGCAATGACATACCAAGCAGGGAATGAGCACCCACAGTCACACACAGCCATCCCCCGCTGACCTCATCTGCTTTACACCTCTGCTATCCCTCCTTGTCCTGATCCTGTGGTGGGTTCTTTGAGAAGCAGAAAGTTAGTCTTCACAGAGACAGCACACACCAAGCTGGCATGGGCTTCAGAGGAATTACTTCAGACGGGCAAAGTCTGATCCTTTTCAGGGAGCGTGCGAGAGAAGAGGCAGCGCTCAGCACTTCAGACATCAAGGGAGAGTAAGATAAAAAGAGACGAAAGAAAGCCTCACATAGAAAAGGCAGCGGGAAAAATGTCCTAATTTGGAGAGACAGGCCTCGTTGCCATGGCAACCCAGAATCGCCCCAGAGCAGCCAGATCTGACTTTGTATGTGGTGTTAAACGATTCAACCATTAAGGGAAAATAATAATGGGGCTGTGGAAGGCAAAGTATTTGGCAAGAAAGAGTTTTCCTCTAGGGGTACACAGGCAACTGAAGTGAACCTTTTGTGTCTTCCTTGCACTTTTCCCCTCCATCTTTAGGTGCAGACACGTTTTTGTGCATTTGCTTCCTTTCTGGAGAATGAGTCACGTCTTCCTCACCGCACTGCCTTTCCTCCACAGCCTGGCGCTCAACAGTAGTGGAGCCAGATCCTGCCTCCTGGGCCACAGAGGGAGAAAATTTCACTGGAGCCTACCTGTTCCTTTCTTTAAAGTCCCCTTTGAAGACCTCCCAGGACAAGACAGAAACTGGAAATGCATGATAAACCACACCCATGTCACCAAAGAGGTGGCACCAGGATACAGTGTGATAGTGGCTATCAGCTGTACCAGCCTCTGGACTGTGGCCTTAAGAAGGCATAGATGGGATGGCTGCAAAAAAACTGAGGGCTGTTAAGCACATCTTGCCATGTGGTAAGTGAGAGAAGCAGCAGGAGAAATATGACTTAATACAAGTCACACGATGCACGCATTACTGGCCGAGAGAGGAAGATGCATCCCTGCAGTCATTAATTAATTATCTGATCTCACTCAGAGACCTTTCTGCTTGCTATATTCTATAATTACTCTGAACATCATGTCAAAACGCACCTTCACCTCCTTCCACAGTCATATTTGGGGTATCCTAAATCCTTCTTCCACACTGCTGCCTCTTGTTGAACATCCATACACAACAGGTTTCTGCATCCTTTTCTTACCCTTGGCTACCTTTTCACAGCATCCTTCAGAAGTACCACCCTTTCTGCAGGTGCTGCCCCTCAAATTGTGCTATCACGTGAAGCTGGACCGTACAAAAAATAATCAGGTCAGGTGAGCAGCAAGGAAGGAATATGAGAGTATGATTTTATCCTCACGAGGTTTATTCATCGTAACTGAAGGAACAAATCCCAGTGGATGCATTCCTTGAAGACCATTCCCTACAAATTCCTAAGTGAGAGGTAAATTGATTTTCACAGCAATATCCTTGTGACCTCATGTCCAACCTATTCATGTCAGCTCATGCTCTTATCCAATTGATCTTGATCTATCAAATGGCAGCAACGTTTTTGGCCAAAAGGATCCCTTGATAGCAGAGACGCACAAGTGTCGAAGCAGGGATGTGCTTCTGCACAGGCATAGTTACACAGAGACACAGACACACACTTTTACCCATTCCTGTACTAAACTACTTCTCTCTGACCACAGAAACCCAAACATAGCAAGCGAGGAAATCCTTTCCCTAGTGTTGCATTCTAGACTAGGCCAAGAGAGGGGGAAATGGGAAAACTAAACTCTCTCCTCTACTCCCATATAAAAAAAGCTATCAATGTATGGCTGAGTGACGTGTGTATTTTATATCAACAGCATGACATGAACAGCTGGCTACTGGTGCTCTGGAAGCACCAGTAAAACTTGTTACTATTAATACAGGCACATCTCAAGACATAGAGGAACACACTACTGGGCCAGTACAGTGACCACTGAGCAACACTATGAAACAGAAATGTATCCCTAAGCACAGCAGGAGACAAATGCCTCTCAGAACTTCTATTTCTCCTCCCAGTAGCCAGTACCACAGTATTTTTTGCAAGCCCCTTTCGCCTCTGGCAAAAAAGCCGCCAGCTACAGTTTCAGTTTAGAACAATTAAGCAGATGAAACTTAAAATCTGTATGTGCACATAAAATCTTCCAAGAGTACTCAGGCAAGGGCAAAGGGATCAGACAAAGAATGGCTGGGACAAGCCTTGATGAAGATGAGCCCCACGGCTTCACTCCAGGACATGGAGACAGTGAAGGTTAACAGCAGTATGGTTCATTGGGGGAGAATGGACCATGGGCCTGGTGAGGTCTCCAGCTATTCCCTAAATGAAGCTGTTCTACCATCTGCAGAGCACACTTTGGCATTAAACATTTTGCATGGAGGCCTAATTAATGGAGCACAAAGTGACTTATTAAATCTAAATTAAGGAACCAACTGACTAGCAAAAAAATTTACAAGCCCAGCCAGGTAATGGCTGTATCAAACATTTGGATGTGCCCAGCAAAACTCACCTGGCAAACTGCAAATAAGCAAAAGTTTACCAAAAGATAATCAGAGATTTTTAAAACAAACAACAACAAAAAAGAGATTAATTTGGGAAGTATGTCAGATGACCAAAACTAGCAGAAAGAGAAGGCTGGCAGTTTATCCTTTGTATAGTTCTTTTCTATCACTTTCCTCCTTGGTAGTGCTGTCTTCTGCAGGCCTGAACACACTCCAAAATGCTATCAGTCCCATTATAAATTATTCTGGTGTTCAGGCTGCAACTGCAGACTGCAACCTCATAGAGCCAAGGAGGACTCACTGCCCAGATACATGTCCAAAGTATGCTGTGCACCTCCCAGCCCCACAACTCATCTCATTACACCTTTGAGATCTTCTCAGCTATCCCCTTCCCAGGGGTTCAGCTTTTTCAACACATTCCCTCCTCTAGATCAAGGGATATGCACTCTCTTATTTTACGTTCAGGCTGGATTCTCCTCAGCCCACCCAAGGTAGTCACTGGTTAGAAAATGCCCTGATCCCCTTCAGTGCTGCATCAGGAGCCCAAACCACCACAGTTTGTTGTAGCCTTGCCACAAGACTAGAATAAGGCTGGAGAGAAAGCTCAGCCAGCACAAAGGCAGAAAAAACTGGGGCAGAAAACAGATGTCTGCTTGTCAGTTATGACGAGAACCAAGGTGGCAATTCACATTTTAAGTGCAATGTTTAAGCCTCTACATTGAAAATATAGTTAAAGGCACATGCTCTCCTCTTCCTCAGAGGATACTAACAGGATGATCCAATTACAGCTGCTGTCATCAGGCTAATTTCTTTTCTCAAGAGATCTGGTTTTGGATAGAAACATCAAAATCCCCAAGCCTTGTGCCATGTTCTCTTTCAGAAGCTAACCGACAGGAGTACACAACACTGAGGAAGTACCTCTTCATCACTGTGTCTCATTTGATGTTGCAGTCCAAGGTACTGTGGTGCAATAGCATGAATCACGGAATGCACACATGTGCACTGAGCACGAGTGTGAACTGAATGTTCAACCCCGAGAGACAGTGCCGCTCACATTACACGCTCATCTATGCGAATCACAGAACAGGACCACACTGGGGTGAATCACAGTGAGTCACCATGGGAGTGCATGGCAAGGAAGGCAAACATGCTGCAAATCATATTTGGGACGCACTGTATACATGGGTCACTTGTGCAGTAATCACAGCTCCCAAGACACGCCAACACAAGTCTTTGCCCACCTTTGCCTGCCTTCTCAGTGCATTTTTATCTTGTTCTCTTTAGGAAACAAGGCTCTTGGAAACCTGGAGTGTGTGTGTCTGTGTTTCTGTGCTTATGTGAATCAGGCTTCCCAGTAACTCTTGAACCTGGTGGCCAATTTCCACCTGATTTGACAAAGGGACAGAGGACTCAAGGAGAATTAAATTCTTACAGTGCTGAACAAAACAAAGTCTGCAAATGCATGCAGTCCCAAAGCCTTTGTCTGGCCCCACAGCAGTACATATGATTCACCCGCTCACAGTCTAAGGCTCACTAGGCAATCAAATATACTTCATCCTGACCTGGCAGCATGCCAGTAGAGAGCAGCCTCTGTACAGAACCCCTGGGGCACCACAGTGTATCTCTTTTTTGCTCAGCCAGTAGGCATGAAAGACGCAGTGGAAACTGGGAGAAAACAATAGGAGACCTGTAGGGAATGTGATTATTGTAGGGAGAAGGAGTAGCCAGCTCCTGAATATTTGAAGCTGCCATGGGCAGCTCAAATTCTCTCCTCTGTGGAATCTCTGGTGTCTACTAAGGGCTGAGCTCTTATTACTGTCTTAGTATATAATTCAGTTAAAGAGTCAATTAACCATGAGATGAGAATCCACTGAAAACAGGATTCATTCATTTGGGAGCTGACAAAATTACTTGTTCCATTGCCCTTCCACTCACTTGGTCTTCTCAACAAGCTGTTCCAATGTCAGTTCATAAAATCCACTTTCAGATGAGTGGGGAGAGAAGTGTCTGGTACAGATGAGCAAAAACCATGAGGGGCTCCGGTTCCATTCAGAGACACAACATGAAAAGCTCGACTTCCAGAAGGTGAAAAGAAACCCAACATTTTTTCAAATTTGGAATGCCTTAACCTGTCTCATGTTAGATGTCTAAAAAAAAAATAGGCCCCTACAGTCACTGTTAACACTCAAAAGGATTTAGCCTACTTCTTCGATTACCATCACTTCCTGGGAGGTGGGCAGAACCCATTCAGATACCAGGTGTCCTGTGCCTGGCAACTTGGCAGGCAGTACCACATGGAAAAGGCGCTCCACTCCAACAGTCCTGATGCCACCTGTTCCCAGCCCTCCTGACGCCTACTCGGCCCTGCCGCACCAAGGAACAGGCTGAGCCTGGCCCACAGCCCAGGCTGTGAAGGAACCCAAATGAATCCAGGCAACTTGGAGACATAGAAGACAGTGAATTCTGAGAGATGCACCCTTATGTGACAAATCTGCCATTATCCAACAAGAGCCGCTCTCTCTCCACTTCCTGTGTGTCAACCTCCCTTGATAAGAATCTATTGATCCTTCCTTTTTGATCTACAGCACCTTTAAAAGAGGTTTGTCTTCCTTACATTTATCCTGGTTCACTAGGTGATCTGAATGTGTATTTTTTTAAACTAGATATAACTAGAAGGCATTGATAACTATCTGCTTGGTGTGTTCTCTAAAGGAAAGCACATGCTCACTTTCTCAATCTCGTTCCATACTGAATCAGCAATGGGAGACTGCCAGCTCTCCCCAGGACTTTGTAAACTGGAAGTGATAGGAACACTGTATTTCCAGTGGAGTGAGTCTCAGCAAGAAAAGGCCATCCTATTCAGAGAGAAAATTCATTTATTTCAAGAGGGTCAGAACTACATGGAGCCCAGTTGCAAGGAAAAAAAATTATGGTGATAGTAATTTTATCTTGCACTCAGTCCTACGAAGGGTCTGTGAACCCTATGATTTAGTAGGCTTACACAGAAGTTAAGACAATAAAACCCTCTCACATCTCTGACCTTTGATAAATGTGAAACACTGGTCGATGCAGCACACCAAAAAATTGAAACTTCAGCTTAAGTAGTTTTGTGTCTGAGGAAGATGTCATCTGCCAGGAGCCATGAACCTTCACTGCACACCACATCCTCACAGGCAGCTCTGCCCCAGATGAGGTGACACTACACGCTGCCCTTGGTCAAATCCTCCTGAGCTGAGCAGCCTTAACCCTTAGTCTGTGGGGAGTGACCAGAGACATGCAAAAAAACCCTTCCCCAAGTTTCACCTCCATTACCTGCTTGCCCATGACATGGTATAGACAACACTAGAGTGCCTGTTTGGCTGCAGTGAGAGGATCACCAGCTTGTCAGGCTGGTGAAGTGAAGAACAGTATTAACTGAGTAATTAAATCATTCCTGTAATTACTCTCACACAGCTATAAATAACGTAAGCCCACACATTCTCCCCAGAAGCCACAATAGCAAGAGAAAGGAGGCTGAGGGATGCAAATGAAAAAGGAGAAATAATAATAATAAAAACACTTCACACACAGCACACTGCATTTTCAAAGCACAGCACAAACAATAATTAAGAAATAGGTAGAGTGACAGACAGGAGAGGATGAGGGGAAGGAAAGTGGAAGAAGGGAGAGAAAAGGGGCAAGTATGAAGCCAGATTTGAGACCCAGCAAGCTTGGCAGCCAAACGGACACAGTGCCTAGGCCCATGACAGTCCCATGCCATGTGTCACTTCATCCCAAGCCTCCATACAGCTGCAGCAAACTAGGATGGTAAGGACATAGCCCTGTCTCCACAAATGATAAAAAAGTGAGCATCTGAGTGAGAGCCAGGACAAAGCACTGTGCTGCACAGGCATACACCTGGAGGAGCCAACTGTTCCATCACAGAGAATCCTCCTAACTAACAGCTTCTGTCTGTCCCCTCCAGCACAGAGACTTGGCAGTGACCACGCTGGCCCCAAGCCAGGCAGCTGGCAGCTGGTGGAGGCTGTAGGGGGCTTGCTCCCTCCTCCCAACAGCTTTTTCCTCTTCCCACCAGGCCTGGCACCCCAGCACAGGAAGTTGTGACTAAGGAGGCACACAAGTACAGCCAGCCCCAGGCACACTTTGGGAGACGCATTGGCCTGCCCTCAGGGAGCAGCACTGATGCTGCTGTCCCTGTACCCCCAAAACAAGCTATTTCTGACTGACTCTGTGGCTCAGTGCAGGGCACAGAGGGAATACTTCTGTCTGTCTGGAAAGGAAGGCAGTACTTACAGGGAAAGCATAACTGCCCAATTCTGCTGCCATGTGCCCTGCCTCAGACTGCTCTCCTCACCCAATTTCCACCTGACAAGATTTCCACTCTCATTTCACACCCCATGTTTGCTCAACAGCTCTGCCACACTCTACTCCTAGGATCTTGCTCCAGTGACAAGCCAGGCAGCATTACCTGCACAGGCAGCATTACTCTTCTCTTCCTTTCTGCCTTTTCCTATTCCACATCACCTTCCCACTTTTTTCCAGACTCACACTCCACCGCCTACCACCAGCTTGTTTCTGGATCTCTTCCTGACATTCGTCATCATTACACTCTGCACACCCCTTCACCTCATCCATGTTTCCAGCTCTGGCACACTGTATTTCTCCTGGCTGGATCTGACCACAGCCCCACAGGAGAGCCTCAGCCATAGTTTGTGCAGGTCCAGGTGCAGTTTTGAAGCACAGTGTATGTGGAAAATACGTGGGGTATTTTCAACACGTCAGCATTTTTGAGGCCACACCTCGAGTACTGTGTTCAGTTTTAGGCATCTTAATTCAAGACAGACACTGAGGTGCTGGAGTGAGTGCAAAGAGGAGCAACAAAGCTGGTGAAGGGCCCACATAGCAGGTCTTATGAGGACCAACTGAGGGAGCTGGGAACGTTTAGCCTGAGCAAGAGGAGGCTGAGGGAAGACCTTATCACCCCCTATAACTACAGTGTAAAGAGGTGGGTGCTGGTCTCTTCTCACAGGTAATTAGTGATAGAACAAGAGGGAACAGCCTCAAGCTGCACCAGGGGAGGTTTAGGCTGGACATTAGCAAAAATGTCAGGGATTAGGAAAAGTGGTCTCGGATTGGAACAGGCTGCTCAGGGAGGTGGCTGAGTCACCATAACTGGATGTGTTTAAACATCATTTAAATGTGGTGCTTAAAGATCTGGTCTAGTGGTGAACTTGGTAGATTGGTTAGACTTGATCTCAAGGGTCTTTTCCAACATGAATGATTCTAGGCTACACGGCAAACTAAAAGACTGCTATACATATGCAGTTTCTCATGCGTATCGCAAGGCCAAACATTTAGGGGCAACTTACACATTTGGAGCTAAATCAAATTTCTGAGAAGTCCTCTCCTGCAAGACACCCCCTCCAGACCTGCACCTTTGTTCTGAGGACCTGTGGTGGTCAGGCAGAAGCTTTGGATAAAAATGGACCAGCACTTGCAACACAGGTAAATCATGAATATTCCTGTGCCATGTTTTCAGGGAGAACTGTTTGTTTTCCAAATATATGGAGAAATAAATCAATAAGCTTGAGGCACACACCTGGCATAGGAAACTTAGGCTCAAACAGTCATAGTCTGGCAAAAGTACAGGAAAGTCCCAGGAGGCTCTTATAATGGGGAATGCTGGGCAAGCTTACAATAGACAGTACTATCAGCCCTGTATACAGTAACTTCTCCTGCATGCCACAGCTATTCAACCACCTCTAATGGGGGTTACAGCTTTCTCCGCCTGGAGTTCAGATTTTCTTATCAAGCACTGTATTTACTTCAGCTAGAAAAATCCATTAATTGCTCCCTAGCAATTAGGTAGCCTGTGCCTTTTGTAAAGCTCAAAGTACCTTACAAAAACATAGTTACAGCCTTCCTGCCAAAGACAAATTGCTATAGACAGAAAGTGAGCTGCTGTCAGAAAGTCAGGTTTTATAGCAGAGCTTCAGTGAGAATCTGGGTCTACTAGACTTGCTTGATTCTGCTAACACCCTTTAGATCAGCCCTGTTCACCATGCACACCTGCCGTTTTGGCTTTTCTCCTGCCTGCTTTTGGACTCCCTGTGTCCTTCACATCTCCTTCTCCCCTTTCTCTGAAACATACATTCATTATTATCAAGAACCTCGTAGAAACACACCTCGTAGATATTGCCAAAGCACTGAGAAAAACTGCCATGACAGAGCCTTTTGGCTAATTTCTTCTCAGTCACTCCCAGAACTTACTCTCTTTTTTTTATTCACTCTGATCCTACATTCAGGAGAATTTTTCCTATCTGCATCTTACTTTCACAGAATCACACAGAACCAAAAAATGGTAAGGGTTGGAAGAGATCTCAAAGGATCATCTAGTCCAACTTCCCTGCCAGAGCAAGATCACTTAGAGTAGGTCACACAGGAATGTGTCCAGGCAGGTTCGAATGTTCATCCTTTCTTTTCCATACCAGCTATACAACACATTATCCAGTGTTTAGTTCAGCCCTGCTTCAAAACAGCTGAAACGACGTGGTTTCCACACTCTTCCCTAAGAAGACTAGAGTACATCCTAACAAAACTCAGTGTCTGAACTTTTTTCTTGATACACATATATAATTTAATATCCTCATTTAACTTATATGCATCATTTAATGTATTTGCATAACTTCATCCTGTCACTCCTACTGCTACTACTGGCAGCTACACCAAGCATTATCTTCTCTGATTTTAGTCTACCTCTACTCACTGTATACATAAGTCATACACTGGCTCACTGTTCAGCCAGTCTATGGTACACATATACCTGTTTCCGTCTTCATGTATCTGTTGTTCCTTCAGACCCTTAACTAGTCACCGACTAAAATGATATCATTGCCTGTACTCTGCTTTTTTTCCAGCCAGTGTATATGTGATTCCTTTAACTTCCTTCATAATCCATCCCCTCCAAACTTGGTTAATGAGGCAAATAAAAGTCAAAGAGAATAAGAGATTCCCTGGAAATAATTGTTTCTCTCTGTCCTGCGGTTACTGGGGAATGACACGCGGATCTAAAGTAGCGGCATTGGGCAATTTCACACTCTGTGTTTTCAATTTCATTTTGAGGCTAGTTTAGGGAAGGGACAAATTTGAGTGTAATTAATTTAGATTTTGTGAGACAAGTAACTGCTTGCGGTTGTAATAAAGGACTGCCTGCTCTAGAATGAAAAAAACTAATCTCCTTGTCCAGCTGGGGATGGTACAAATTGATTTAATACTTTTATGTTGGTTGGGTTTTGTTTTGAAGAAAAGGGTTACAATAATGATTACAAATAACTATGGGTCAGATCTCATCTAGCCCCCAGATTTTCTTTAGATTCATGCTCCTAGGTTTGGATTTCTACTGAAACATCATCAGGTGAAAACCAAGGTTAGAAAACTAGCAAGAAAAAAACTTTTCCACAGAAGTCACAATACTCCTATCTCCAAGTAGGCAATAGCAAACAGTGTTTAAACATTAGTAGAAAAGAGGTTAATTCAGCCTCTCTTTCTATCAGACAGGTTGCAGTGGTCCCATTCAGTGCTAGGCAAGGGAAGATCTATCACTCAAAAGCACATATCACTATAACAACAGAACAAAACTAACCCTGGAACAAGAATTCTATGATGCAAAAGAAAGCAGCTTATAAATCAGACTTCACTGTTGCTGGTCTAGGACCACCTCTGGCAAGGCAAGGCATCCACATCACTGTGTGGTCATCTTCTCCTACCCCTGCCCCAGCACTGCCACTGTCCATAAGTGCACCAGGGCACCTTGCAGGGTGTGATCCTCACCAGGGTCCCACCAGGTTTCCTTCTGTGTCCTGTGACACTCAATCTCAGATGGAACTTTCAGGCTTCAGGTGTCCAAGGCTCTGTATTTCCAAGGCCAGGGCAGATATGAAATACATTCAGCAGAAATTATTAGAGGAAGAAAAAAGTTATAGGGATTTTTCAGGGCAAACTATGTGGGTTGTTTGGGGTTTTTTAGATAAGTGGACTTTTCTTGCTTTCTTAAGTGAAAAAACAAATTCAAAATCAAACTCTTTTTTTTTCTTGTAAATCTTGAAAGCAATACAGCTTAAAAAGTTAAGGTCTTGAAATGCAGTTTGTCCCAATCATATGGGAGATACAGTGGAGCAAAACTTTAAAAATTAAAACGCTGAGTATTTTAGTGGGTTATTTAATAAACAATACATTTATTTGAGAAGTCTGTTTCATTGAAATAAAATTTTCAAGAGTACTTCGGCTCTTTTTTAGGAAATAAAAGTTAACTCTGAAGGCTTTAATAGCCCTAGGGAGAGGTTAAAGCTCTTAAAAAGTTCATTTTTAGGTTTCCCAACATCTGAGGGATTTTAAGTGCTCTGATTTATTTATAAACCAATAAAATGTGTTCCAGGGAAATTCTCAGATGGTAATTAAATTCCACAGAAATACACTACCTATATTCCCTGTCTTTATATAAAAATGTGAATGTACAAAGATATTAGGCACATATATAAACATAAAATATGGATCTGCCTGTTATTACATGCATATACAAGAGGAAAACACCATTGGCATAAAACACTGGGGTTTATCCTCTACACCTCTGTGACCTACCTTTCTTCTCTCTCCCCAACTTTTGCAGCAGCTTGTAGTTTGAGGACTCACAATATTTAGTTCATTGTGAATTACACAGAGCTTTCATTTGGAAGAAAAAGGAAGCTGAGTACCAAAAGCAGAAGAAGAATATTAAGCACATCCTCAATAAAATTATTAAAAGCTTGAATGGAATCTGCTGAATTTTTTATTTATTTTATTTTGTAAAATCTAGCTCATCGTTGCTAATCACTGGATTAGTCTAAGAAACATTTAAACTATTACTACAATCAAATGCAGTTTCAGAGAAATGAAAAGGCTTTGTGAAATTTCATGAACTGCATATAATTTTGCTTTGGAGGGAAAAAAAGGACAGAAATCTTGAACCATACTCTTTCAACATCTGCAGATCAAAACGAGTTCCCCCACCCCCGCTCTCCCTCCTAAGCAGCATTTTGTTTGGAAATTATTTCACTTCAGTTCATATAATCCATTCAAAGGGAACTTTTTCTTCTGTGCTTTTTTACTGAATTTCCTTCACACAAGGACTCTGAAAGTTTCAGATGTCATCCCTAATGGAAATAAAACAAATTTCCATTTGAAAAATGAGGTTTGCATTCCCCATGCATCTCTATTATTTAACCTTTGGAAACCTGAGAGTGAAAGTGCTTTCCTTTTAATTACAGATGTTCTGATTTTAGCAGCACTCTCCCAGCATCTTTGACTTTGTCCTGGTTTCATCAGTGTGTATCTAGGTGCTCAGCTCATCCAACCAGTTTTGGGTTCTCTGTACCTGAAACATCACTGCTACACTGTGCTCAGCAGCTAACTTTGTTCCATGGTCCAAGTTTGGATTTGATCCCCACCAAAATACCAAAAAACATTATTGCTGCAGCAGCATGGCCCAAGTATGAGGTGATCACAGCAACCTTCAGTGATTAAAGACAGAAGACAACACGTCTTGAAAACCTCAACAGAAAACAGAAATGAAGGGAACAGGAATTTATGAAGTGGGCTGGCAGAGAAGAAATTGCAGTTGTGGTATGAACAGGGAATAAAGATCAAGGTAATGGAGAGAGTAGCAGAAAAGTCAGCTCTGTGCTGTGTGAGGAAAGGAAGGTGAAACTGTCCTAGAATATCATTCCATCCGTATGGCTACCCTTCATGGGCAAGCTCTAGAGAAAATAGTGAGATGCAGGAGTAGAAAAGAATGATTTTCAGCTAGGAAAACATAACTATCCTCTTCCTTCTATATGTTCCCTGGGTACTACTTGTACACCATTGTATTACAATAAAGCTGCACAGGACAAGAAGCTTTAGCAAAATAATGTGACTGTGGAGAAATAGTGAGGGAGAGTTCCACCAAAAAACAATGGTCACTAGCTGTGCTATAAGAGAACTCAAGGCACTTTCCACTCCTACCTTTTCTGCTTTCATTATCACTAACTCCTTCTGTTCTTTCTTTTTTTTTTAAAAAAAGTGGTCTATTATTACAAAACAGATCAGTCAGTCAAACTGTGTGGTCATCTTTAGACAAGAAGCTAAATCTTTTCCAACAAAAGAAGTGTCCTAAATCCAAACAACAAATTGCTCTTCTGTTAAGGTACCTATAAAGGTACATTGTCACTGCTATTTTGTTTCATGTGACTGTTCCTCTACCTCCTGGTTTTGGGCAGAAGTGATTTTAGGTAATATTGAAAATATAATGAAGAAAAGCCCAGCCCAGAATCCCAGTCTCAGGTCTGCAAACACAAGATATCGATTTGTGTGCTTATTTAAACTGAAGCTTGTCTTCAGCCTTGAAGGTTTCCTTCTACCATCAGTCTCCTAACATTGGCCATCCTCATCCATCAGCTATTTCCACACAGTGCTAGGATTGAATTTCTGCTTTCAAAACAACTGAGGAGAAAGGATAAATTATTTTAAACACTGGAATGAGAGCAGACATGCTCACTGGTCACGAGTGCATTGCAGTCCTCTGGACAATTCAAATTCATGCTTAAGATCAGGCCACATAAGGCTATAAAAAGAAAGGTCATTGCAGCACCTTCAGAGAAACTGAAGAGATCACAAAGTATCAACAAGAAAAGTCATTGGAACACAGGAATCCAGCATTGGTTTTGGTACACTCTTCTCTCCAACTCGTCTATTTCAGATTAAACACAGAGCA
>VZRI01009859.1:72447-86921 GCA_013397515.1 Upupa epops
AGAAAGAAAAATTGCTGTAAGGTTCAAAAGGCCACGTTTCTCTTTGTATTACAGCAGCGTAAATCTGATCTAATCCAAAGGCAATGGGACTCTGCTGGGTTCACACTGCGGGAATCTGAAATCAGAATTTGGCCTGCTACTTTCAAAGTCACAAGAACCTTTTCCCAGTGCTTAGGCGGTCTGGCATCACTAAAAACTCCTGCTCAAAGCAGCTGTAAAGCGCCTCCAAAAGTGTGACATGTAGCACTCAAGTAATGCTTCAGACCTCTTTTGCACAGACAACAATTGCCATGCAATGAAGCAGGCAGGACAACGTCAAGATGTAGCATTATTGCCTGACTGTCCTTCAAGTCAAAAAATCTTTATTGTGGGTAGAACAGGGCAAAATTACTTCAGCATGTGTGCAACCAGTCAAAGAGAGAGAGGGAAAAAAGTCTGTGACCATTTTCATCAGGGACTGCTTTAGTTCAAAGGCTGATGTGAGAAAATAATGCTGCATGTTAACTGTGTGTTATTTAGCAACTGGACAGTTGGACAAAGAGAGAGAAAATAAGTTGTGATTAATTCACTCCCATCTACTCACCTATGGCAACCTGAACTGGATTATTTACTTACAAGGCAAATAAAACAGGAAGTGTCTGGATTTCTCAGCCCACTTAGATCTCTTTCTGAGGAAAAGCTGCCACAGTGGCCAGCTTAATTAACACCTTAATTGAATTAGACACAATTCTGCTTAGCTAAACATCTCAGATTTGCTTAAGAGTAACCTGTAAAAGAAAAAGGCTATCAGCTTGTGGACCTGCTTATTCTTTTGCAATGCACAAAGTGTGGTCAAGAGGATCTTTGCCATAAGGAGCTTGGCCCCAGCTCTCTTTGACTGGCAGGAAAAAGGACAGTTCACTTCCTTCAGCCATTCCCACTGGCTCACAGCATCCCAGAGGCCATTGTTAGCCACATCATCTGGACAAATTCACACTTAGGTATGAATCGCTGGGGAGGAGTATCTGTTCCTCACAGGGAGAAGATTTGTATCAGGGCCAGCTGCCCTAGACCCCATGGAGGCCCCTCTAAACTGAGGGTTATCAACTGGCCAAAGATGCTTTTCCTTCTGCATCTTGCCCTGTTCAAAACCAGTATTGGGAAGGCTTGTTTGAATATGTAATTTCTCAAAAGACTGGCAAGAACCTGGGAAAACAGCAAAATGTCAGTGATATGAAGGAATAAAGTAGTACAGTGAAAAAAAAGAAAAACTTAGCTGGACTGGTTCAGATTGGTTTGTTGCTTTAGCTAACACCTATTTAACTTCAGGAGCTAATGAGCACTTCTGAGAGAGGATGGCTTTATTAAAGATTCAATTATTTTCCAATTAAGACATGAGAGTTGTATTAAACA
The DNA here is from genome assembly GCA_013397515.1 of Upupa epops. NCBI lineage: Eukaryota > Metazoa > Chordata > Aves > Bucerotiformes > Upupidae > Upupa > Upupa epops. The sequence goes on from VZRI01009859.1 coordinate 73,840, forward strand.
TCCCTGAAAATACCACGATGTCCTCCCTGCATGCAGAAAAAAAACAAGCTAGTATACTTGGCTATTCTAAGGTAAAATACAGGCACAAACCAAAACTTTAAAAAAATTTTGAAATCACAATTTTTAGGGGCTTTTATCCTTCCCAAGAAAGAAGGAAAAAAGTCATTTCTTTTGTAGCTCTCTTCTGCTTGCTCTTTTCTCTCCTGTTTGTCTCTGTTGCAGATAATACCAGACAACTAATAGCCTCTTCTCAGTGGTGCTACACACAGTTAGATCTTCTAATCTCTCTTTGATTCTGAGACTTTCTAATCCCCCAACCCTTTGGCCCCATGAGACTACACTTGAGGATAACAGCATAAGATCTTTCTTTCTGGTTTAAGTTGATCTTCAGGTCTGCAACGGAAGGAAACTAAAATTTACCTTATCTGCCATGATCATAGAGGAGCCTCCATGGATGCCCAGGATGGGAGTGAGAGTCTGGGCAGAGATGAAGTCCAAGATCTGGGCAATGGCTTCCTGATCTGTGTCATCAGCAAATACCACCCCTTGAATCTTCCGGTCTGACATGAGGTCACAGATGCGAGTGATGATGCTCTTGGGATCTGTCTCATTCATGGCCACCAGCTCCACCCGAGGCACCACTGAGAGGTGGTGGAAGTCATCTTTCTCGTGGGCATCTTTGATGGCCACTTCGTCTGAGGTCCCCACAAGGATGACTGCAATGCCAATGCTCGGGTGGCTTTTCTGGGCACGGCCCCCGCTCCCAGTTGTCACGAGGATTGCCAGCACCAGCCAAAACCTTGGAGAGTAGCACTCCACTCTGGGCCTCATCTTTGGCTCTTACACTCCCTGAGCAAGGAAGAAAAAAAAAACAAAAGGGAAAGAGTAAGAGGAAGGGATTAATTGACAAGTCAATCATGCACTCAGCCTTCAAGCTGGATCCATTGAATTTCCTCAGCCACTAGCCCTTTCCCCACCAGTCCTTAACTGATGCCCAGCCCTTTGGCTATATTCAGGGCTTTGTTAAAGTCAGGTGGGGATCAGACCAGCCCAGCCTACTTCAGGGTTTGTACTCACTTCTAGCAACAGCTGCCAGCAGAAGATGGGATCATGTCATCTCTCAGGTCCCATGTCACTCTAAGATGCAAGTCAAAAGTGATAGAGAATTGTCCTCTGATGGCTGATCAGCTGTCATTGTGAAACTAATTGCTTATGTCAAGCCCCTGTCTGAGTGCTCAGTCTCGACACAAAAGGACCACTGCTGCTTGTGTTCAGTTTGGCCTTCTTCTGGAGGTATAGGCAGAGAGGCTGAAATTACTAGGCAGACAAGGACTTTCTTTTACTTTCTTCTCAGTACAGCCCCTCCAGCATATAGTGAGGACAAGCAGACCAGGCCATTGTGTCCAGATTATGTGTGTATGTCTGTGCCCATCACATACACCCTTATCACGAGAACATGCACAACTCCAGGCTGCAGTACAGTCAGCTGTATGCCTTTTACCCATACAAGGTTCTTCCGGTTTTTTTTCAAAGAAATTAAGAAACACATAATTTCCTGGTGGTCATGGCCAAAAGTGGATCACCATGGTGTAGGAAATACATTTTCTTCAAGCCCATAGACAGCTCTTTTTACCCAGAAGCAGAAATACCCATGCAACTAACAAAGGTTCACTCTCAGTTACTACAGCCAGGAATGTTAACACCATGTTTTTCCCTGAACATGCCCACTTTATTTTGTAATCATAACAGCAGAGATGGAAAAGCACTATGAGGTCATCTCACCACCCTTTGCCTGAGCAGGACTGTTCCCTGCAGAATTGTTCCCAGTTCTTTCTTTATTCAATCTTGTTTTAATAATAGTTCACATTTCTACAGCACTTTGCATTCTCAAAGCACTTTACAAACATGACTTACTCCTTGCAGCACCTATGCAGTGTAAATATCAGAACGCAAACCTGGTCACCCTGATTCAGGGACAAAATCAGAGCAGCATCCCCCACCACTCCTCTGGGAGGCAGCACTGCTTGGTATGCTCATCCAGGGCCATGCTGCTGTTCCAAGGAGAGTTCAGGCATTTTAAACTAAAGATGACTTTCTCTCAGCATCAAGCAGGTCTTGATGTACAAGGAATGAGCCCTTTCCATACTGTTTGCTGCCATGTATCTTTTGTTCATATGAACAGGAAAGCCACTGTAGCAGGGACAAGCAAGAATTTGAAGAATCTGGAAGTCCACAGAACAGCCCTATCTGGCACCAGCCACTCATAGGGAAAAGATGCAAGGGGCCCCATCTTGCCCAGGAGAACACAGGGTCAGCACCTGCTCCCTCATTATCATGCTAAGCAGAGAGAACACATCATGCATTGATATTACCAGATAAATAAGCTGATAATGAAATAGGTACTAAATGTGCACTCGAGGAACCAAATCCACTTACGAGTCTGAAAGGGACCATGGGTGTGAAGCATCAATCGATTCTAAACCCTCTGATGGATCCTCTTTCTGAGAGATGCTCACAAGGAGAACCAAGAGACTTTGAGAGTTTGGCAAAATGAACAGCTAACTTCATTCCGGCAGGACTGTTATCCTCCAATTACGAGTCACTAAATTAGATTCCTTCACAGTAAAATGCAGTCCCCACTACTGCAATGCTTTATTAACTTCAATGCACTCTGTGTGCTCTGTCTCTCACTCTCTTGCTCACACCAATGCTATATTTGTCCTCTTTATAATATGCCTCCAGCGATCCCTCTGCATAGACTCACAGGGTATATTATGCTTTGTTAGGCAATAGCTAGCAGTGATGCCCAGGGAACAGAATGTAGGTTTTCCCCAGCCCCTCTTCTACCATGGATACTTTACAGGGCATTCCAACCCAGGGCTCAGATAGCAGCAATGCAGTAGCTATGCTGGTGATAGGGCAGCTGTCTGCCTTCACCCCCAAACACTTCCATTGGGAAAAATGATGGCTAAGAAACTCATTCCCTTCACTTGACCTGCATTGAAGCTAATAAATCTCTAATATCTCTTTCAAAGCAACAGAAAAGAGCACAGATCCTAAAGAGCACACCGGTGCCAATCTGTTGGGTGTCTAGTTCATTGAGTATGCTTCCCCCAAGGAGAATTTTCCATTCAGCACAAGATGATGGAGTTACTCAGGCTTTGGCTAAATACACAGGGAGCAGCCAGGGCTAGGAAGAGGCTAACGCAAAAAGAACATCAGTCATCGCTGCCTTCACAGTCAACCTGGCATCTCCAATGCCAGAGAAAATTGTCCTGAGGTAACAGCAGGTGCGAGCTTCAGGCCGGGCTCCTTCATAAGATGGGATGCAGAGATGTTGACAAAGCAGAGCTATAAATCACATTCAACTCAGTGATGAGTGGTGGTGTCCACAAAGAAGAAGCAGGTTCACAGTGCAGAGCTGAGCTGCTCAAAGACTGCAACAGGTGTTCCCATGGTGTTATAAACCCTTCTTTACCTTCCTTGATCTGACTTCTCTTTGTACAGAAAACACAGAGGTGAACCAGCATAGACTTATCAAATTACAGTGACCCCATAACTATTGTGAAAATGTGTTTCTGCATACACATCAGCAAGTTTTATCCATTAGTTTCTACACTGTGAAATGCAAAAGATGGAAGCACCCCATCAAGGAAGCACTGGAGGCACCACACTGATTTCCTCCTGAGCAGTGTTCTTGTTTTCAGTGCAGAAGAGAAATTGAGAAATGCACAAGCACTTGACAAGGCTGCAGTTGTCAAACAGGGCGTTTGCCCTTAGCGATTTCCAGTAACTTTAATATTGCTGAAGTCCAATTTCACCAGTCAAGAATGTGCCAGTGTATTTTATTATGAAGTATTTTATATGAGCAGGTTTTAACCTTTGTGGTCATGTGGGGTACCACAATATTTGTAGTCTTCTCTTTGGTTTTGCCACTATATAACATTTTAGCAAATCCCAAATACCACTCAGTGTAAAAAGATTTCACTTACCAATTACACTGTCCCTTACTCCCTGGAAAATAATATGTGACAGGGCCATTAGACAAAATGGTTTTACAGATATCTCTATATTTAGGTATAAACATGCGTGTAAAACAATTATACCTCTATAATCTCATTTTACTTACCAATAAAACATATCTATCATTGTAAAAGAATGCATAGTCTACTTAGTGCTGCAGATCAACGTGACACAATCATGGTTAAAATGGGAAGAGAAATCCAACTTATCCAATTGAAAATGCAAGAGGAATGTAGGTAGTCAGACAGTAATTATTCAAATTGGCATTTGGCCAGGACCAAAGGTTAGATTGCTTAAAAATATCATAAGGACCTTATTTGACACTGCATTTTTATATGAATCAGATCTGAGATAAGTATTAATAGAAAATTATTAGGCTGTACAGACAAAATACAGCTCAGCATTTAGAGATATTTCTGGACAATATTTCAGAATACACAAATAGGTCACTGTGCATTCAACCAGGCTATCTGTAAATAAAGTAACACTCAGACAGTGCACACAGCAAAGGTAGGCACTCTTCAGGTCAGATAAAGAAACTGTGGCACAAGAGGGGCTCATTCCAGGAGTTTGGGGGCACTTCTGTCACATGCTGATACCTTCTGCTGTAATTGTGACAGCAGGGCAGCCTTGCACAATAGATTGTCTGGAAGCTACTTGCAAGCCCCCAAAGCCCCATCTCCACGCTCAAGATAGCAAGAGGTAAGTAAGTCCTGTAATACTGCAGTCCCAGACAAAAAGATATCTTGAAGGCAGCTCTCCTAGTTAGGAGAAAGACAGCGATTGGGATAGAAAGTTGAACAGTCTGCATCAGCCATCAGCAAAGGAAACTTTGCAGGGACACCGAATCCATACTGGAGGAAAATTAACACTTATCTCCAGCCTTTTTCCCATCACTGGAAGACCATGAGAAAGCTCATATCCCACTGCTTTCTGGGCTTTGCTCACTGGGAGCTCTGATGATGTCCTAACACCAGTTAGAGGGATTCAAGCCATGGAATCTGAATTCAACAGCTCATTTTGCATCTGCACCAACTGTAATGCTAATGTGCAGCCCTGCTCTTATCCCTGGTCTCTAGCCCAGTTTCAGGACTCACCACCACCTTCAGTCATCACTGCTACCTAGAGGGAGATACCCTGCCATCCCCAAGAGTTAGCCATCAGTGCTGCCATACACTTCAGTATTCATCTTTCATAAGATTCTAATTCACACTGGCTTAATTTCTCAGATGGTCTGAGCAGTATTAAACAATGAATCAAAAAAGAAATTCCTGTGTTTCAGGGCCAGGTTGCAGGTGGGAAGAAATCCATCTCACCTGTGAGATATTCCACAACTCTGGAAAGTGCTCTGTGCCTGGTATCCAACACACCACCAGGAAACAGCAAGCACACTAGAAGAAGCTGTAAAAAAGTTAACACTGCACTAGACATGCTACTGGGCTGTCTGGCAAGGAAACATCTGTATGTCCAGATGAAAGAAGAATACTGTTTCTGTGTTGACCAACTGCAGAAGACTGGAAGGTATTTAATATTTTTGCCTACTACCTGCCTTACAGGTAAACTGCAGGAGCTAAAAAGGCCAGTGGGAAGAAAGGGCCAGAACTGATTATAACCTCAAACTTACTCCCAAAACCTGGGGCTTAAGGCATTGTAACTCACACCCAAGCTTCTCCAATTCCCTGATTTTTGGCAACTCAGTTTCAGCTTAGGACAGGCTCTCACTCCACAAGTACTGCCATCTCCCCATTTCAGACACTCAGCATATTGTATACCTCTGAAGAAGCACTGCTCATGTTCTGACACTGCTTCAACCATTGCCCAATCACACCTTCAGTCCAGGTTATTTGTACACTGATAATCCTCTTGCTGTTGTTCCCCATATTACTGCTTACCAGGTAGGTAGCATAAGTTCACAGTCTTCTTGTTACAGAAATTTTGTAAACAGAGGCAAAGAAGAGGGGGACGGGTTTGGGGCACAATGAGTGTGTCTTGGAAGTGCCTGCACACTTCCGATGCTGAGAAACAGAATGAATGATGGTGCAAGAAAATCTCTGTACATTTAGATGTATGTAAGATAGCAGAGACTAGAGACAATAGAAAATGCCATGCACAGGGATGAATGCAAAAACAGTCCAGTATCTGGACCAAAACTGTTCATTACGGTGACTCTGAGTAAACACAACACCTCCTCTACCAAGGACATTTGAGTGGCTTCATAAGAGAACTGATACAGTTGAGTTTAAATAGCTTTGAGCATTATTCTGATATATAAATGTTCCAATGACCATGGAAGAACCATTACTTTAAGGCCTTTTGAGGAGATCTCCTTTATGCTCTTTAAAACTGCTCCATCTCTCTCTTGTATCTTTGTCCATGCCTGTAATACCTCATAGATTCATTTCTATTTGACTTACAAAATGCTGCTCCTTTTCCCTCATTTTTCCTATACCACCTTTTTCCTTTAGGGAACACACCACAACCCCACAACCAAAGCCTTCAAAGCTTTTAGAGCTCTCTCTTTATCTTGCTGTTAGTTTTTCTTCCATGGACATCAGGTGGAAAGTAGCACCTGTGTTTACTCCTACTATCTATTGTCTTTCAAGTTATTCTTTCTTAAAGCAGGTACAAACTCCTCCCTGATTTGTGTGGTATCAGATTCACCCTATATATGACATACATATTCCTCCTCATCTCCAATAGCTAGCTTGCCTCTGTCTATACAACAGGTATAACCAAGAATAAGGTGGAAAAGTGCTTCCCCCTTTCCATGCAAAGGAGAAGAGCAATTCTCTCCCTACACTTAAGGCGGTACAAAGAATGCTTTGATCATCAATTAGACCCATATCATTCCCAACAGATGAAGAACTATGTCTCATTATTGTAAGCTTGCCCAAGGGTAAGTTCCCAGTGTCCTTCTCACTTCCTCCCATCCACGTATTTTACATATCATAGGTTATAGCTGATACAGCCATAGTCTGCAAGCTTCTGTTGAGACCAATACCAAGTGATTCACAGAAATTAAAATCCTTTGATTAGTAGCGTTGCCCTTCCCTCAGTCACTTCAGGACTGCTGTCTATGACATCTGCTTTAGTGCACTACCGGCTCAGAAATTACTAAAACAATAAGATTACCACTGCTAGAAGACAGCTCCAAGGCTCTTATTTACCAACACTTCCCTCAACTCAGACTGAATTTTCCCTTTGCTCAGCTACCCTGTTACTTCAATATTGCCTTCATTCAGCCTAAACAATTTCTCCCTCTCAACTCACCAGTTCCACCCTGAAAATGCTTGTAGATGGTTATCTGATCACCCCTTGGGACTCTCCTCTGCTGCAGCTGAAGTTCAGCAGTGTTCATAAGTTGAGTCCCCGCAGGTCTTCATCAGGATGAGGGAGGGAAGATGAAGGTAACAGCTGAGCAAGGGAGAGCAGGAGTGAGTCTGACCTGTTTACCCAGGCTGGCACACACATGCAGAGCTGTGGGAGTCAGTGTCACACACACAAAAGCCATTAAATGAGACAGCAGGTCAGTCTGGCATTGCCCAGTGCCAACTTCTAAATGCCAGAGCACGGAGGCTTGGCACAGCCATCGCTCTCTGCGAGCCTAGCTTGTGGAGCCAGGCTGGAGCCACAATTCCCATGCCAGGATGTCACACCCTCCTCAGCATCCCACTTGGACAAGTTTAGAGGGATGAGACAGGCCCTCCTTGCCAGAGACTGAAATATCCTCACCACCTGGAGGGTTCAGTTGCCACAGACATCACTCTACACATGGCCCATTTAAACAAAGGTTTCAAAGGTTATGAGGTGTGCATCATTTCCCACTTCTAACTATAATTTGTCCCACCTCAGAAACATATCCTTGCTCAGAGCAAGCTCTGTCAAAGCAAGGAATCTGTCACTGTGTGCTCAGGGCCCCTCCAGTGGGATTTCAGCATGGTTGAAACCATCTTTGCTTCCTGAAGACTAGGTTTAAACAGATAGCAGAACACTACACCAGAGCAATACTGCTTTTACAACTGGAACAACTCAGTAATCATTGCAACAATCTCTTCTTTCCTTTCTTAATTCTCCACTTTCAATTTTCATTTTCAAGCAGGAATCAACAGCACAGTAATGATTTGAGGACACTAAAGACTGCAGTTTCCAAAAGCTAGTGATTTTAACACCTCAAATCCATCAATATCCATGACAAACACATATTGAACTTCACTTGGATGGTTTGGAGAAGCAAATTATCAGCATTTCTCAGGAGTTGCTATATTAATTTGAGGCTTTCTATTCAATCTCAATCAATGTTACATTTGGACATCGGTAGACTGCTATATTACATTTCAAAATTAAAAAAAAAAAAAATGGAGAATTTTTACTTCCACGGGTGGAAGGACTTTCCTATTCCCCAGACATTCTCATGCACCTCACTCAGTATCTTTTCACTCCCTGCATCATTTCCTTAAAAGAAAAACACAGAGCAAGCAGACGGAGTCTGCCCTGTCTGCTGAAGGCAGCTGCCAAGCACCACACCACTGCTGAAATCCCATGGGTTACTCAAAGTAACTCATATCAAGAGGCAGACTTCAGCATTTTGGATTGTAGATGTAAACACTATAAAAGCCAAATCACAAATATTTCTTAAAACACACTGTAAGTGCAAATGAAAATATTTTTTAGGCAGAAATTGAATAATTCCTTCTTCCAGAACGTTGAAGAACCCCAAAAAGGCATCTGAACCAGAGAGAGAGAACCTCACTTTGGTTACAGCCATACAGTTTGCTGCCAGTCTCCTCAGATACAGTATATGATGTGGGACAAAGCATTAAACATAAACCTGTACATCCTTTAAGAAAGGTATTCATGAGTACCTGTTTCAGTCTGCAGCCCATGCAGCAAGGTCAAGCTAGGAAAAACTATTTTCACTGTCTCTTCTCATTGTGGCACCATTACAGCAAATCTTAAATAGACCTAAAGCAGAATGCCAGTGCTCACCAGACCTGATCAGTCTCTCATAAAGGTGTTACAGACAGCAGAAATGGCAAAGGAGGTGGCTAGATGCCCAAAGAACCAGGAGGAGCAAAGGAAAAACTAAGTGGAGGCAGCAGGTTAGACAGTGATGAATTTTGTGAGCTGGTCCAGGAAGAAGCTGCAGTGGTATAGACACTGGTGGGCCAAGTTTCACAAAATGCTAGCATCCCTCAGGATCTTTGTGACCTCTTGATTTCCACTGCTATGCAGCATTTCGGAAAACATAATTTATGGATCCCATGAAAACACCAGCTTTGCAAACACAATGAAACAGGGAATTAATATGGAAGCGAGAGAGACACAAGCAAAAAGGCATGCCACAGCCATTGGTACCCAGAGGGGTCAAAAGATGGCTCTACTTAGGCCACTAGGAATAACAGATGAGTGCCCAGAAAACTTTGTTGTGAGTCTTCTTCTTTGTAATTGCCTGTCCTTGTCCCTTCCCTTTTTCTCCTTCTCACCCTTGGTAAAGGACTTCTATATTCCTGTTTGTACTACTTATAAGGAAAAAAACCGTCTACCTAGAAGAAGCAACACAGGAAACCCAGTGTGTGACACCAAAGAGAGTACCATTCAGTATGTACATTCTTGGCCCAGAAGCTTCCACAAAAACACTCATCCCTTTATAAAAACTTGACCCTTAGAATAAATACTAAAGCCAGAATGAGGGAGAATTGAAAACTGCAGATCAGGACTTTTTTTGTGGGCTCATTTTTCTTTCCGTTTCCCTCTTCTCCCCCACACAACACTCCTCTTTTCCTTCTTTCTATCCCTGAATTCAATGACAGTAAGGCACCAGCCACCAAGCCACTGGGCAGAATATGCTTTCACAGAACATTAGTGCTGTGCACCAGACCATGCTGTGCCTGCAATTGTATGACAGGTCAAAGCCAATTCGTCTTACCAAGACCTTCAATCAATAGTGTCCAGAAAGCTTTCCCAGCTGGAAGGACCCAGCCCAGCAGCCGCTGACCTCCCTCTTGGCTCAACACTCAATCACGTTTATAGACTTGCAATGATGAAAACATACACAGGCAAAGCCACTGCTATCACTGACTGTTAATGCTTCAGGGACAGAGAAAGGAAGGCCTGATCCAGTGCAAGGAAACAGATTGGTTTTGGTTCAACTGCATGCCATTCCCATGCACTTTTTTTTTGTTCTCTCTTTCCTCTGTTCCCACCCTCTCAACTTCATTCATACTCACTGCTTTAGCCACATTTCCTGGTAACTCACCTAGCTATTCATCCCTCCATGTGCCAGCCAATGCCTACATTCATCCTCCCAGTCCAGCTCCACCACTGGCTTCCTCTGGGTGCAACTCAGCCCACTAGAGCCACATCTCGTTTACACAAAAGTCACCACAGCTTACATTTTTAGCAGGGAAAAAGTACATTAGTGGCAAGAAATAACAACAACCAAAGGCAGACCATTGTAACAATACAGAATACCCTACCAGTAAATAAAAATCCATACTATGGACAAAGTGTAGCTGTGAGTTACTTATGCTTTATAGTCAGTGTGCACTTCTAGAACAACAAACAGGAGCTTAGTAGAAAAGAAAATCCAGAATTTCAATATCACCTATGAACTTCCTTCCAGATAAAACAAGTCTGCCATCCTTCTCAGCATTCTCATCACTTATCGCTCATTTTTGTCCTTCACGGTTCCTGCAGTCATTCCATTCCCCACTTTAAGCACTGGCATATTTTTGGTCCATCCATGGTACCTCTTAGCTCACTTGTACTCACACTGCTAGGATCTGGTTTTAAATCTTGAAAGCTTGGAGGGAATGAACAACAAGTGAAGCCTTGTTCTAATCTCTCATACCACCATCTAAAATCAATAAGCGTTTTTTGAAAGTGTAAACACCATTGTTTTCTCCCTCACCCTTTGCCTTACTCTCCTCATCAGAAAGATGGAGATGCATCTTCTCTGCTTCATAGAGTTAGAATGTTTAATTATTTATGGTATTTAAAGTACTTTTGGCTCTCAAGCAATAGAAGCTACAGGAGCTGAGATTATTATTATTGCTTTCCATCACACTTCCCCGAAGGCAGCAATGTCTTCTTGTGAGATCATAACCAACATTACTCACAGGATCCCAGGAGAGTGTATTAAAACCTGTATGTCCAAGATCTTCAGGACAATAAATCTGGGTTTAGCTAGGAGCAGAGAGAAAAGAATTGCTGTAATACCACAAATAGCTGTTGGCTTCCAAGCAAAATCCCTGATACTCAATATCGACTTTGTCACGTAGACTCAAACTGCAAAATACTGCTGATAAGTAGTTTCTGATGAAACAACATGTTGTCAGCAAATGATGGCTTGTTAAACCTACTCCATGAAAATATCTCAACTTATGACACATTTTCACCTACTCCAAAGCAGCTTCATTGCAGGCAAGGAAGAGAAAAAGCAACACAGAGCTGCGGAGAGTGAAGCAGACCTGCAGCAGGCAGCCAGCCTTTAGGATTTGGGCTAGAGGTGCAGCTTTTCCTAGCATTAAGACCCACTCAACCAGCAATTTTGATCCAGCCCTAGAAATCCTTGTTTCATCAAGAGATCCGCCCTCTGGGTCTGCCATAGATCCAGCGAGCCTGTTTCCAGTACATTTTGGAAGGAAATGTAAGGCCCAGCTCCATCTTAATTCACTTGCAGAAATTAAAAATACAAGATGACCTAGCTATGGATCTAAGAATCCTGGATTTAAAGAAATCTGGAGAAGGTGGCTAGACCAGACAAACATTCATAGCACAGTCAGAAAATCCTGGAAACTCTGATTCCCTCACAAACAGAAATCCTGGTCTTATACCACAGAGCCTGGAGACCCTGAGGGTGCTGGCTGGGGCTACATTGTCAGAGGTGCCAGAAATCTGTGTTTCATAGAGAAGAGGTCCTTAAATGTAGTCCTGAAGGCACATAGCCTCAAGCCAGGCCATGAGTTTCAATGCAGTAATTAGTCCCTTTTAATCGGTTCCTCTGAACTTGCAGTTTCCCAATACTTGCATGGAGATAGAGGGAATTTTGCCATTAAGTTCAGACTAAAATCAAAGTTTCTACCTCTGAACATCCCCTTGCATGGAAAACCTGCTTGCAGCCTGTTACCCTTTCATTCTATCAGTGCAACTGCTCTCCTTTGGGGGATCTTTTTGTTGACCATAGATAATCAAGACTCAACAAGTCCTGAAGAAAAGCTGTTATACCCTCTTCCAAAGCAAATCCTTCTTCCAGATCCCATCACTTCCCGGGTTACACTGCCATAGAGCAATACTGAAAGACTATTGCATTCCTACTGCATTAAGGAAAAGGTAAAAGGAGAGCGTGTATCTGTTTTTTTAATATAAATCCATAGCATATTTTTAAGATATAAAATATGTATATGGAGTTGTTTGTTGTTATTATCATTTATTTTTAATATATATAGTAAGTATATATGCACGGCATCACACCTTGGACCCACAGACTGGGTTGCACTTCTTTGAAGGGAGAAAGTAGGTGGCAGAAGCAGCTCTGTACCGGATGGCCAGTTATCCCTTTCCTAGCAGACCTGAATCAACACCAGTTGCTAAACACACTGAATATCTGTATTTTTGAAAACAGAAAAAGCTCAAAAAGAGCTCTAGGAAGGAAAAAAAAAACAAATTAAAAAATGCTGAGACAATGTTCACATTACATCTTCTTAACATCCAGGCTAGCCCTTGTAGGAAATCAACTTCCAAGATAGAAACCCAAATCTTTCTGCCATGCCTGGGGTCAGATCCTGGCACAGAGAAATGGCTTTTCGTCCTGAGAGGCACCACTTAGCCAGGAGGTGAGGCTTTAGTGCATACAGTGTCAAGGCTGTTTTCACATGCCCATCTTGAAATGCTAGAGTGGCACTGAGGTGCCAAACCAGTCCTGTGAACATCAGGGCTTTTGTACAGTCCTGAGGTTATAGCACCATATAACCATCACATTACAGCAGTCAGTCAGCAATAGGCTGCCATCACAGAATCATCAGGGATCAGAAGGGACCTCTAAAGACCATCCAGTCCAA
>VZRI01009860.1:0-16437 GCA_013397515.1 Upupa epops
ATCCTATGATCCTATGAACTCAATGAATGAGAGGAACACAGAATAATTATGTTGCACAGTGCATCACACATGGATCCAGCAGAGGAAAGAAAACAGGTGTGGGATGGGAAGAGGAATCATAGCTATAAGGATTTCTATGGCTTTTTTCTTACATGTAATATCACTAAGTCAAGCCGATCACTGCTCCTGTAAGTTGTGCTCACTGCACATTCTAGAGACACTGAATTCCTTTATTCACTCAAACTTCCAGGAAGTAACTCTCCAAACACAGCAACTGCATGCTGAACAAATACAGCATCATTCACTCCAAAAAGGATAAGTGCTTTTGAATCAAAGCCACTGAATGAAGAGGTAGCTGTGCAGACCTCAGCCTCAGTCTGCAACAAATACCTTGAGGTCTCTGCTCAGGATGAGGCGAGCACCATGCTGGCCTGCAAGAGGTGTGCCCAGGTAGAGGATCTTCTGCAGCAGGTTGCTGAACTGCAGGAGACCATCAAAAGACTACAAAGTATCAGGGAGCTAGAAATGGAGACAGACAGATGGTTTCAAGGGCAAGCTGCATAAAACCTACAGCCCATAGCAAAAATGCCCCCAACTTCTGCACTAGCGCACCCACCCACCCAACCAAAAAAAAGGGATACATAACAATAGTGAGGAATGGCAACTTGTGAAGGCAAGATCTAGAGGGACAAAGAGTGCATCCCCAACACCTGAGGTGCCCCTGTAGAAGTGATTCACAGCTCTGCAGTTGGACGATGGAAATGAGCCTGTGACTGGCAAGTTTTCTGACATGGAAAAGGCAGCCAAACCAGTTCCCTGTGGTATAACAACCAGTTTAGCCAAGAAAAAGTGATGGTAATAGTGGTGGGTGTCTCTCTTCTGAGAGGCACTGAGGCACCCATTTGCTGCCCTGACCTACTGTCTAGAGAGGTATGCTGCTTAACAGGGGCTTGCATCAGAGATGTCACAGAGAGGTTACCAAACCTTGTATGGCCCAAAGATTACTATATGTTGCTGCTACTCCATGTGGGTAGTACTGATACAGCAATGTATAACCTAAAGAACATCAAGAGGGATTGGAAGGCACTGGGAGCAGCAGTGAAGGATGCAGGAGCCCAGGTTATCTTCTCATTAATACTCCCAGTTAGGAGTATTGGCCTACAAAGGGCCAATAGAATAAGTAAACTCAGTGTTCGAGGGAGTGGTGCTATGGGCAGGGCTTTGGCTATTTAAATTATGGGAAAGCCATTGAGAAACCTGCTGTTCTACGGGCTGTTGGGGTAGAGGATATCTTTGTCCACAGGCTTTCCAGTTGTCTCGGTTTAGGAAGACAGGTACCAAATTCTTTCAATTTAAAGGCCTTCAGGCAAAAGACTTGGGAAAAGGAACAACAATTCTTTATTAAGAACACTAAGAAAAACCCAACAGTACACCCAAACAACCAGTCAAAACAAAGTCCTAGGGATCCCGACAGAGCAAAAAACCTGTCCCAGTTCAGTTTTTCCAGAGCGCGTCGCGTGGAGAGAGAGTTTTCCTCGGTGCGGGTGCAGACAGAGGTTGCAGGAGGCGGCAGGAGAGAGAGAGAGAGCCAGCAGTCACAGTAGCAAGAAACTCCAGGGGAGGGGGGGGAGAGCGGGAGGCAGAAAGTCTCGGAGAGAAGCTGGACTCCATGAAGCAGCAAGGGCAGTGGTGNTTACAAAAAACAAAACCATACAGCTTCTCAACTGCTTTCAACAGGTGAAAATAGAATACAAACTTCTTGATTCCATAACCCAAGACACCAGTCTAGTGAGGAGGGTTTTGAACTAAGTTTGCTGGGGGGAGGGATCCAGAGGGATCCACAATCCATTCCATGCAATGACTAATTATGCCAATAAATATCCTGAGTCTGGAAATAAATCACAGGCCAGGAAGAGAACACCTGATGTGGAGGAAAATGGAACTCCAGTCAGTAAACCAGCTTCAACAGGGGCTGAACTTAAATGCCTTTATACTAATGCATGGAGCATGGGGAACAAGCAGGAAGAGCTGCAGGTCTATAGATGCCTACAGGGTTATGATGTCATTGATACCACTGAAACATGGTGGGATGGTTCTCACGACTAGAATGTAGGGGTAACTGGGTACAGACTCTTTAAGAAAGACAGGCAAGGGAGAAAAGGAGGAGGTGTTGCCCACTACATCAAAGACTAACTTGAATATAGGAAGCTCCTCCCGTGGAGGAATTTATGGTTGAGGATCAGAGGGAAACCAGGAAAAGGGGAGGTCACAGTGGTGGTTTGCTACAGCCACTTGACCAGAAAGGCCCGGAGGATGAGGCCCTTTGCAGACAGATAAAAGGCAGCTTCAAATTCATAAGTCCTTATCCTCATGGGGGATTTCAATCACACAGATATATCTTGGAAGGACAACACAGCATGGCACCAGCAATGTAGGAGGTTCCTGGAGTGTGTTCAGGATAACTTTATCATCCTTGTGATAGAAGAACCTACAAGAAAAAGTGCTGTCCTGGACCTTGTCCTCACCAACAAGGAGGGGCTGGTGAGTAAAGTAAAGCTCCAGGGCAGCCTCAGCTGCAGTCATCATGAAATGGTGGAATTTAAGATTATTTGGGTACCTAAGTGGATGCATAGTAAGCTTGCACCCATAGACTTCAGGAGAGCTGACTTCATCCTCCTCAGGGATCTACTTGGCAGGGTATGACGGGATGAAGCCCTGAAGGGAAGAGGTGCCCAAGACTGCTGGTTGTTATTCAACGACCCGCTCCTTTAAGCCCAAGAGTAGCACATTCCAAGAAAGAAGAAGGTGGGCAAGAATGCCAAGTGGCCAGCACTTGGGCACAAGAAGAGTCTATGGGCAGTGGAAGTAGAGACAGGCAGACTGCACAGAGTACAGAGGACTTGTCTGTGCAGCCAGGATGCAGATTTGGAAAGCAACAGCAAAGACAGAATTAAATCTGTCCAAGGGGATAACGGGAAACAAGAAGGGCTTCTTTGCATACATCAGTAACAAAAGGAAGGGTAGGGATGACATAGGGACTTTCTGGAAGGAAACTGGAGATCTGGTCACAAGTTATATAGATAAGGCTGTGGTACCTAATGACTTCTTTGTCTCAGACTTCAGCATCAAAGGCTCTAGTCACTCCACCCAAGTCCCAGTAGACAAAGATACAGACAGAGTGAAGAATGATCCAACCACTTTTAGTGAAGATCAGGTTCAAGACCACCTGAAGAACCTAAAAGTGCACAAGTCTGTGGGGCCTGATGAAATCTCCCACGGGTCCTGAGGGAACTGGTGAATGAAGTCGCCAAGCCACTAGCCATCATATTTGAAAGATCATGGCAGTCTAGTAAAGTTCCTGCTGACTGGAAAAGGGGAAACATCACCCTCATCTTTAAAAAGGGAGTAATTGAAGACTTGGAAACTATAGGCCAGTCAGCCTCACCTTTGTGCCTGGAAAGATCATGAAACAGATGCTTCTAAAGGCCCTGCTGAGGCTTCTGGAAAATAAAGAGGTAATTGGTAACCAGCATGGCTCCACAGAGGCAAATCATGCCTAATTTGATGGCCTTTTATGAGGCCACAAGTGGACAAAGGAAGAGCAACTGACATCATCTGCCTGGACTTGTGTAAAGTGTTTGACAATGTCCCGCATGATATCCTGGTCACCCAACTGGAAAAACACAAACTTGATGAATGGACCACTCGCTGGAGTGGTCACACTCAGGAGAGTTGTGGTCAACAGCTCAAAGTCCAAATGGAGAGCAGTGATGAGTGGCTTCCCTCAAGGGCCAATACTGGGGCCAGTGCAATTTAGCATCTTTGTTAGCAATATGGACAGTGGAACTGAGTGCACCCTAAGCAAGTTTGCCAATGACACTACGCTGTGTGTTGTGGAGGACACGCTGGAGGGAAGTGATGCCATCCAGTGGGACTGGGATAGGCTTGAGAGGTGGGTCAGTGCCAACATCATGAGATTGGCGCTGGTCCTGCACCTGGGTTGAGGCAATTCCAGGCACAAATACAGGCTGGATGGTGAACAGATTGAGAGCAGCCTTGAGGAGAAGGACCTGGTGGTGTTGGTCAACAAAAAATTCAACATGAGCCAGCAATGCTCTGTTGCTGCCCAGAAAGCCAACCGTATCCTTGGCTGCATCAAGAGAAGTGTGACCAGTAGGTCGAAGGAGGTGCTCCTCTCCCTCTATTCTGCTCTTGTGAGACCCCATCTGGAGTACTGCATCAGTTCTGGAGCCCTTAACAGAAGAAAGATATTGAACTGTTGGAACATGTCTAGAGGAGAGCCATGAGGATGACTGTACAGCTGGAGTACCTCTCCTACAGGGACAGGGCGAGAGAGTTGGGGCTGTTCAGCCTGGAGGAGACTCCTGGGAGATCTTACAGCAGCCTTTCAGTATCTGAAGGGGGACTACAGGAAAGCTCGGGAGGGGCTGTTTACAAGGGCTTGTAGTGGTAGGACCAGAGGTAATGGTTTAAACTGGAAGTTAGAAGGCATTTCCAAGATGAGGGTGGTGAGACACTGGAACAGGTTGCCCAGGGAGGTTGTGGATGCCCTCTCCCTGGAAGTGTTCAAGGCCAGACTGGATGGAGCCTTGAGCAACCTGGTCTAGTGGGGTGTCCCTGCTGATGGCAGAGGGTTGGAACTAGATGATCTTTCAGGTCCTTTCCAGCCTGAACCATTCTACGAATTGACATTGGGCCTACTGCTGTTTGCTATCTTCATTAGTGATTTGGATGTTAATATTAAGAACACCCTGATGAACTTTGTGAATGACACAAAAATAAGTGGGTAAATTAACCTCCAGGAAGACATAAAGAGGCTAAGCAAGTGGGGAGAAAGAAATAGTATGAAGTTCAACAAAGATAAATGTAAGGTCTTGCATCTACGAATACATAACCCAGGAATGCAGCTCAGACTGAAAGCCACCTGACTTGAGAGCAGCACTGCAGTGAGGGACCTGTGGATCTTGGTAGGCATCAGCCTCAACATGAGTGAACAGTGTACTGCAGTAACAAAGATTGCCAGCAGGATACTCGGTTGCATTAACAAGTGCATCATTAACAGAGAGACAGAAATCAGCGTCCCACTCTATGCAGTGCTGGTCAGACTGCAACTTGAGTGCTGTGTTCAGTTTTGGTCCCCACTATACAAAAAGATGTGGACAGGCTGGAAAGGGTCCTGAAAAGAGCTGTGAGGAGGATCAGATGGCTGGAAGAACTGCCATATGAAGAAAAGCTGAGTAAGCTGGGTAAGTTCAGCCTGAAGAAGGGAAGTATCAGTACCAAAAGGGTAGCTACCAAGAAGACAGCAACTCCTTTTTTACAAGGAGTCCTAGGGAAAAGACAAGGGTAATAGGTATAAGTTACTCCTGGGGAGATTCCCACAGGAATCCAGAAGAAATTTCTTCATAATTCTTCATAATTAAACATCTCCCAAGGGAAGTGGTCAATTGTTCTACATTGGACAGTTTTAAGACTCAGCTTGACAGACTGCTGGGACATGACCACTGGTTGCATTAGGGGAGATTTTGATTGGATATTAGGAAGACATTCTTTAATGAGAGAGTGGCTGGGCACTGGAAAAGGCTGCCCAGGGAAGTGGTGGGGTCACCATCGCTGGAAGTGTTTTAAAAATGAGCTGATATAGCAGTTAAGGCCATAGTCTAGGAGTTAGGGAGATGTTGAGATGAGGGCTGGACTTGATGAACCTGGAAGTCCTTTCCAGGCATCATGATTCTATGACATCTAATTTAAGTGTATTTTTAGCTTGATAGGTTGGACCAGATCATCCTTGAAGTCGCTTCCTACCTGGTATTTATCAAAACAGATTCTGTGAAACACTTCTAGTAACCTAGCTAACACTCTTCAATATTGTCTTACTTGTTTTAAACTGCTAGTCATAAAGCATTAGGTACAGTATAAATTGGTTTTTGATTATACAGTGTAGCTATGAGACACTCAGATCATATTTCATACACTTTTGATAGCCTGCATATAATATATGTAATATGCACATATAAATGTCACCTAATTCTCTCCTTAGCACTAACAGTAATATTACTATGGGCATGCTTTTCATTACTTCACATAAACTACCAGAATGAAAGTTAAGGAGTTCATCAACAACAAAAGAAAATGGTCTTGAATATGGAAACTGATGTACTACAGCAAAAAGTCATTTGAGAAACTAAATTGAGCCTGTGTAATCATATTTTACGGACAGATGTAAATTACTTGCAGTAGTCTGGGAAATCTGGACATTCAAAGCACTCTTGCACTGCAGCTCAAATCTACTGCTAATTTGTCATAAAACTAGGGTATTTCTAGAGGAAATATTAGTATTGACACTAATTTTAGTTTATACTAACTCAAGCCAACATGTCCAAAGTGGAGTTATCCCACTTCTTTTTCCCCTCCTAAAATCAGAAATTAAAAAAAAAAATCACTAAAATTACTAAAAAGCTGCCAAAAAATTATCCCACTTCATTTTGCAAGGCCATTATGGTACACCTGACTCTAATGGTACCTACTGGAGGATGCCAAGGAGACAGTTAAGCTTTCTAAAGAGTGACAGGGTTTCATATTTGCATTCTTTTTTATTTCCTGCTGAAGGACTTCCTGCAATTGCATACTGATGAAACAGACAATTTTTTATTTCAAATTTGATGGTGGAATGACAGTACCTTTTTCCATACCTGTATAATCTTCTTCTGAGATACAAAACAGAGACAAAATAGACGTGTCATATCTCTTCCAAATTTCATGAGAACTTTACCACTTTATTTAGTAGTAATGTCCAAATGTGAAACCAAAAAGAGTAAGATGCTGAATGTCATTTCTTCAAGATAGTAAAGATACCTGGCTCAGGATGAAGCGTTATTGTAAAAGAACAACAGAGCAGAGAAGGTTGAAAAAGCTCAGAAAAAGAGTCACAGATAGAGCAAGTATGAAAAATCTTCTGAGAAGCTGTACAGGAACATAATTTAAATAACAATATTAACCCTCCCAAGTTTCAGTTCAATATAGTTCTAGGAATGGATGTATTACCTTAACAACAGCATTTAGCAGAACAACACCTGATTTCTTCGTAATAACTTGCTTTGTTGTGTAATGGTGTTCTATGAGCTGAGGAATGGTTGGAAACCCAGTTCCTTCAAAACGATACTGATTCTGTATGGATGTAAAAGGAAAGAGTTATTTCTCTACACGCAAAATTGTGAAAAAAACAACTGAAAAAGCACATCACAAAGCTTCCCTCATTAGTAACAAAACAGCATTTCCCCTGGATTAATGGAGTGATAGTTACAAAAACTATGCATTCATAAATGTAACATTGCTGCATTGGTCATTTAAGGCAATCTAAAAATATTCTACCCAGAAAGCAACACTGACTTTTTAATTACTAAAGTTCTAATTATTACAGAAAACAAAGTAAAAAAAAAATTAACAATAACTAAACAGGAGATAAGTAACACTCTCTCACTCAGATCTTACTGTATTCACAGTGATGATCAAATTAATAAATCCCTGACACAGAGTATGAGATACATGATAGGTCTTTAATAACAAGAATACACCAGAAGAGACTTCTAGGTCAGCTAGAAAACAAAGGCAGGTCATGCATATAATTCAAAGAGAAGTCAGGAAAAAAAAGTTCCTCCTGCTGCTCTGTTTCATGAATGTAATTTTTTTTATATAGATGGTTGAACACAATGGAAACAATTAAATGTCATAGTATTTTCTTACAAGGACACAAAATTTTCTTACTTATGACATACCACACTTTCACATTTTAAGGGGCAAAACTTGTTTTTATTGCTTAACTTTGCCCATAAACTTGATGGGGAAAAAAACAGTAAATAGCACTTATTTTATCCTCTGATGAAGCTGACTGGAAAAACTGGATAAAGTCTTGTCCCTGCACAAGACTCAGCAACTACAGCCAGACAGATAAAGTGAAAAATAACAAGTACTGAAATTCAAAAAAACCTAAAAGCATAGTTAGTGATTCAATTTCATTTACACAAATGGACAATTAAAACCTCTATCACTGATATGCAAATGTTTTTCTTTTTAGCTCTTGGGATTCATTTCTGAAACAATCTCTTGTTTCTCTTCCTTCAGAGGTAAAGTATGACCTTCCTGGAATGTTTTATTGCTGTTACTAAAAACAGTTTGGTTATGTCACAACCTATTTTTAACATTCCTGTATACAAATGTTTTCATAGTAGGAATACTTCTTGTGATTTTCTTTGTGGTTCACCTTCATTTATCTGATTTGATTGACCAGATTGTCCCCAAACCTTTCAAATAAGTTTCTTTATATTTCTATGCTAATGATCGAAAAGACCTGATGATCTAGGAGTCTCCCTAGAATAAAAGACCATACTGCCTACCATATCCACATCAAAGGCTCAGACACATGCCCATTTGCTGCCATCTATGTTAAGATCTTCAAGGGCAAACAGTGTTCTATGATTCTGTGTATTTATACAGGATACTGAAAATTATTAAGATCACTAACAAACAGCAGATTGAAAATAGCACAGCCTCAACCAAGTGGCAGTGAGAAATTAGAGCAAACTTAAATGACAGCAGTGAATTTTCATGCTTAAATCTAATTTACCACACAGTTTTATTAAGACTAGCCTGTAAAATAACAGTAAGACCAGAGAGAACACTTGTGCAACTAAAGAACCACTGGCAAAAGAGATGTATGTCCCACTCTGTCGCACAGTATGGGATTCTGGAAAATGTATATGGAGACCAATTTTCCAGGTGTCCATATGGAGACTTATCAGTGATACAAGTGTGATTTGTCCCATGACAGAGTCATTATTACACACTGCTATATGACCACTGTAAAATACCTAACCACTTGCATTAAGTTCTACTCAAATTTTCCTACCAAATTGCTCATGAATATAGTTAATCTTGTTATATGATCATAACAGTCTCACCATCTACTAACTCCTGTAAGACCTTAATTACATTTTTTCTCTTTTTATAATGAATGCTTTTTTCATAATAAATGCAGAAATTTCACCCCACAGAAGTGCAGAGGGACTCCTGCATTTCTTTAAGAAGTTTCAAATGTTTAAAATGGTCAAGAACATAAGCCACAAATAAATCCCAATAGCATATGATAATGCAGACAGACTGAGTCAGCTAATAATGTTTGAACTATGCAATATTAAATAATATTTATCAGTCTTTTATATCTTATTTGTCTTAATTCCTAAGAGAAAACAGTGAAATGAAGGAAATAAATGTAGCTTTTACTTTCTTTTGCTGTGTGGATAAAACAATACAAACATGAATCAGATTACAGATAAGTCTCAAAGTAATTCTTACTCAATAACTCTTGTATTTTTAATGACCTGAAAGGTAAATGTACATTTTTTGAAGATCTATTTGCATAAACTTTACACAACATTATCTCAGTCACACCAAGTATTGCACCAATGTGCATTCATTTCTGGTCTGATACCACCAAGCATCCTGTAAGACCTCTAAGTTTTTATTGCTCTTAGTTGCTTTATTGTTCCTTGTCACTTTTAGTGCTCTTTTTAACTCATTCAGCATGAAGATACATCAAAATACTTCGAGGTCTTTATATAGAGGTTCACTTCTACAAGTAAAATTCTAGGTGATAATTAATGAAAACTGATTAATGATCACTGATCCTTCAGAAACCTATCAACTTCCATTAAGTTTGCAAAAACAACACTGTATTTCATTAAAAAGAAATTAACCAGATACAAAATACTGACTTTCCTCAGGCATGCTGCATCATCTCAGGATTTAGACAAGAAAATTTGCCCAGTATATGTAATTATATTTGTGCATTTGTCTGTGTGTGAGATTGCAATATATGAGACTGAAATACATTTTGGCAACATTAGTGAAGCAAAACTGAGAACACTTTGCAGCATGTTATCACTGCTGAAGAATTTTAAATTAATGAATTGTCAGATTTTCCATTAGTTTTAAATTCAAAAAGATAAAAAAAAAATTCAAAAAAATTTTAGTAATGGATTAAGAACAAAAATAAATACATTACATAAGACATATAAAAATGAACATACTGTTTGAATAGACCAATTTTTCCTAAGTTAGCAAAACGGGAATGAATTCTGCTCCATAGAAACACATACATTGTGCAATATTCACAAGCACTTGTGTTATACTGAAAAGAAAAAATGTTCATAGAGCTAAAAGGAACATGACCTTAAAGGTTTTTTTCAAGTCTAAATGATTCTAGGATTCCATAATTCAATAAGCATCTCTAGAGCAGCGGGGTCTTCTAGGCCTAACAGTATGGAAACCAGCAGGGATTATTTTCTTCTTGTGAAAGCTTCAATTTTTCAGGAACTTTCAATAGAATCTTCAGAGTTTGAATTAAAAGTAGCCTAATTATCAACAACTATGAAAATAGTTTAAAAATAAATGTACATACATAGATTATTAGTAACAATTTCTGGACTTCAAAACATTTGCAAAAATACCTTGGCTTTTCAATATAAGACAAAACATGCTGAATAATGTCATTCTTCATATTTTTCCTTTGTTTCCCAAAATTACCTTTTCCCATGATTTCAGCACTGATGGAACTATATCCAATGGCTTTCATGTTTTCCTATACAGGTTAAAGCCATTTACCACAGTAAATTATGTAAATCTTAAATAATTTAGATGAAAGAATAAGTTTCCTAACATTGAGTACTTGGTACTATATCAGAGACGTACTTCAGCATATTGTATGATAAAGTGTCTCCGTTGTCCATCTGAAAACACAGAAAGGACATATTCACCAGGTTTCCCGTGGCTCTCTCGCACCAAGAAGTCTCCTTGCTGTTTTAATAGCTCCTGGGCTTCTATTCTTGGAACTGCACCATGATACCAGTCTTGCTCAGCCAATGGTTTCTCAGTGGTTGAAATTACATCAAAGAACTTGGGAAAAATATTGAAGAAAAATGTTACTATAACAGTACATTTTCAGAGTTTACTTTGACATGAACATAATGATAATATTTTCTATTTTTGTATCTACATTATATTAACACTCAAAGGCTCTCATAAAAAAGACATACTTGATCACCTTCTCTTCTAATACCTAAAAAATGAATATTTTAAAGTAGAAATTTATGGGAATTTCTATAAAATCAAGTAAAATTTTTCACTTGGCCTGCTATTTTTCCTAATCCATGTCAACACCTCTTTCTCATATTTCTGTCCTGCTATTTAAAATTCAACATAAACCACTTCTTTGTCTAGAAAGGAACTTTTCAAGCTGTAAAACCATATGAAATTGATTTATACTATGTATTTGATTTGGATACATTGTTTTAACAGAATTTACCATTGTATCCCAAATCATGTAATAGGAGATATCTTTCCAGTAACACAGAATACACAGCTGGGGTTAAAGTATGACCTTCAATACAGTTTCAGAAGGCACAACGATTTCAAGAAGTGCTTTTCACTGGCTATAAAAGGAAGGTAAGTAATTTTAACCTACAGTTTCACTTACTATTTTTAATAGATCTACACAGTTTAAGCAAACTGTGCAGGCAATTATATATTTTGTTTAATGACCACTTCAGATTTATTTGTTATCGCAAGACAGATAAGGTCTGTCTTAAAATGCATGTCAAATGTTGCTAGAGCTATAAATTCTCATTGCCGTAGTGGTAAAACTCTAACAAAATAACACAGTACATACTGTATCATGAGTCGAACACATATATTACTTTGTTCTAGGAAAACCTGCTGAACTGCATCTTAGATAACAGCATAAAGACAAACACCTCAATTAAGCTCTATCAATAGATAAGAACAAAGCATACAGTTCTGAATTAACCTCTCCTACTACTCTTCCTTGATAAAATCCAGAGGGTTTTTTGTGTCATCAAGGATGATAAATACTGAATCACTTTTGAGAATGGGGAAAGAAAACAGAAACACTCCATCAATGCATGCAGGGACAATTACATTGTATAGCAATGGGCATGGTGGAGTCAACCTGCACATTTAGGGTCCTTCTGGGGAGAATTTAGGTTAGGAGTAGTTACCTGGCAAAAAACGCATAGGAATAATATGAAACTCTCAGAATAGGAGTACAGAGACCCAAGAAGGTGAAGCAATTAAGAACTTCTTTTTTCTAAATTTCTGTAATTATTTAACATTTTCACAGTAAAGTTGCTATAATAAAAAATGCCTTTGTGTCATGGTTTGTAAAACCATGTGCTTTTCTGCAGGAAAACACATTTTTGCTGCATCCTCCCCATCCCCCTACCCAATTATGGCTGTAATGGTAGCCTCCCACTGTGAGGGTTGGAGGTAGGGGAAGAACCATATAAAGCCAGGAGAGCTTCTGGAATTCTTTCTCTTTTCATGGAGTATCAGCAGAGATGCCTACTGGTGGTCACAGTGGACAGCAGCATTGGTGCCTCCACAGGGGCCAGCGGTCCAAGCATAGCTGGTGGTGTGAGCACTGCCCTCCTCCCCACTCCAGAGATAATGCCTCTCTGCCAGAGTGGCCACCAACTCCATCACCAAAGCCACAAGTAAACCAGAGCACTGGCCATCCTGTACGAGAGAGCCATGATGGAGTGGCGAGCTATGTTAAGCCAGCAATACCACAAGCTAATCGCTTTGAAGACATCAGAGCTGGTGAGCTACAGTCTCCTGCCCTACCCGCCACTGCTGCTGCTGTGGGCACCATCTTAACCAACCCATGAGGTGTTCCCTATGTGACTGGTGCTATCTTGGCTTTGTTCTATTCCGGGGCACTACCCACATGGCTGGCACCATCTTGACTTTGTTCTGGCTCTGAGGAAAAGAAGCTATGTCACAGTTACAACTGAGAAATATTGGGAAATGCTTCGAAGACACCAGACTTCTGCTATTCTATCAAGTACTATTAATAGGTTTAAGATAGCAAAATCTTTGACAAAGAACCACTGTGGAGGAAATATTTTCAGGATAAAAGAAGATTTTTATAGCTCACTAAATAGGATGTCACCTGATTATGTTCAAATTGGGACAAATCTGAGACACTGTTCAGTCATGATCAGAACCCAGAACAAAGTACCTTAAAATCTTTATGACAGAAGAATGTATGGAAGAACAACAGAATGTTTTAAAAATTGTTAATTATAGCATTATAACAATAATACAAGTCTTCTTCCTTTTAAAAAATCTGGCTAAACAAGTATTTTCTACTTTAGGTGGAAACAATGAGAATTCCACAAAGTATCTTCTTCTATTGCCTCCGACATTGTACTGTTTCTGTCATATACTGTGGTACAATCATAATCAAGGCTGTTTCTCTGGTGAAATGATATAATTATTCATGTTTTTAGTGTCATTAAAACTGCAGTACCTTTATGAACAATTCTTCTGACCTCAACATGTTTTCTGTGTGATACAAAATTCACCCTGTCTAGCTACGGAAGAAAAAATAGCTGAAAGACCAGAAGGTATCATACAAATGCAAGATATACGATCATTTTGATACCAACTTCAACCTATTTTACACCACTTAGTGTTAATGTTTCCACTGCACATTATAGTTAGGATTAAATGGATTAAATATGTTAGTCTTTAAGGACGATATTGGAGAAAGAGCTACCAACACAAAATTAAATTCCCATCTAATTAAACTCTACTGACTTTAATATTAATATGCAACTTAATATGACTAATTTTGACACCTGAAACAACTTTGAATTGTAAGCCTCACTTTCACTTGGGGGATGAGAACTCTTCCATACTCTTTGTATGAAAGCACAGGAACAGCCAGTGATTCAAGAGCATAAATGAATAAGTGTTCTTCTATGACTTTTGTTGTTAATTTGTCTGTAACCTTATCCTAAACAATTAACAAACTCATAATCTTTAATTTCTACTATCCCTCCTAATCCCTCCTTTTCCTCCATTTTCTTTTTCCTTCAAGATTTCAATTTATTGTCCTATTCTGCTCATGGTTTATTAAGCAGGGGTATAGGGGCAGGGGGAAGGAATACAGTCATATACTTCCTCTCACTTTTCCTGCTGAGATGAGAAAAATGTCTTCTTATGGTTCTTCAGGCTCCACACAGCCCTATTACTGCTCTCTGAACTTACTCCAGGGCTCCTTCTCTCTCTCTACTTAACAATCCATTAAAACAACAACTTTCATACAACTGTAAAATGAAGCAGTCCCCAACTGCTACCCTTATTCAAGAGAAAAACTGAGCAAACAGCACTGTGTCACTTCTAACTACAAAAATTACCTATTATTCTTGTACTTACATTATTAGTGAAAATAAATTAAGAATGGTAATACTTTACTTATCAATTAGTTTTACAATTGTATTAGTCTTCACAATTGTATTTGACATAAATTCTGTGCTTGAATTTGCATAATTCCTTGTTTTCCACCGTTAAGACAGCAAAACATTTTGTCAAGGCATTTTTCTCTCCCAATGCAAAGGAGGGGCACAGACACAGATGGGAAACTAAACCAAGAATTTAGACTGATGAGACAATTGCATATGGAATACCCTGCCTTTAGACTCAGTGTATCTGGTTCATAACAATATGCTAATACAAAATATGAAGCTCACATAAATTCGCAGAATCATAAAATATTAGGGGTTGGAAGGGACCTCCAGACATCATCAAACTCACTGCCAAAGCAGAATCACCTTAGGCAGGTGTGCTGGTTTGAAAATTACCAAATTTTCAAATATTAATTGTGGTGCTTTTATGCCAAATAAGCATTTTATTTTGAAGCTGGAGGCAGCTTTCCTAGCAGACTTCCTGCATCAGCATGTGGACTCTACAGGTGATTGGTGGACATAGTCCATAAAGGGAAGGTCCTTCCTCCATCTTGTTCCTTCTCATTGTATCTTCCTCGTCTTTGGCTGTGACACATCTTCTGAGACAGTTCCTCTACAAAAGAAGGAGCAACGGCTCTCAACCCTGTCACTGAAGGGTAAAAGATGAAGACAAAGTCTCAGCCCGGCTACAGTTCTGCCGCAGGGGTAGCCACAGCCCACTTTTGCACAGGAGCTCGAACGCAGGTAGGCCGAAGAGACAAGCTGTTCTCTGTACCTGCAAACCCCCTTCTGTGAGGGTGAACCTACAGCCCTTCCTTCTTTCACTGAGGGCTCAGATACGGAAAAGCCGCACCAGATCGTTCTTGTCCTTACAGTGGACCAGAGTAAGGGCAGCTCCTCCACATTGGCACTTCTACAGCAAACACCTTTGAAGATGCTAGACAGAGGTGAGCCCTTAACACTCTACTTCCCTTGGTGCCTGACCACAGTGGAGAAGAAAGAAAGGCTCTGCATAATGCCTGTGGGAAGCCCTTTGACAAGACCCTAAAAAGCCTGTTCCAGTAACAGGGGTGGCTCCACATAACTGATGCCATGTTGGCTTGTCTCCACCGAGCTGGCAAAGATCCTGTATACTCTGCCACTGAGGGAGACTGAGAGAACCCTCTACTAAGAGAGAAAGAGATGACAAGCACTGATCACCTAAGATTTTGGCAAACAGAGAGAGTGTTTCAAATTCTGTTCTATCCTCCACATTTGAGACTGTGTCAAAGAAGAGCCCCGAGACAACAGGAGCTAGAAATATGCCAGAATGCTGATGTCTGCATGAGGATCAGGAAAAGGAACTTTTCTCTTTTACCTTCTTGATTCTTTTACTTATTTGGGTTTTTTTCCTTTTCTTCTTGGCTGACTTTCTAGCAAATTTGCTTCATTGCCTGTTGAACTCTCGGTGAGAGCTACTTGTTGTGTTTGAGTTACAGGCACCAACCCAAACTGATTTAGACCCTCTTACTAAACCATTACAGCAGGTCACACAGGAGTACTTCTAGGCAGATTTTGAAAGTCTGCACAGAAGCAGATTCCACAAATTCTCTGAGCAGACTGTTCCAGTGTTCTGCGACCCTCAACAGTAAACTTTCTCATCATGTTGAGGTGGAACCTTCTACGTTAAAGTCTGTAACCATTATTTTTTGTCCTATTACTATGTACAAGAGACTGTCACCTTCCACTTGACACCGAATCCTCAGATATTTATAAACATTTATAAATTCCCCTGCCAGTCTTCACCAGACTAAACAACCACAGTTCTCTCAGACTTTCATCATAGGGAAGATGTTGAAGTCATTTAATCATAAACCTTGCAAGAGATGTCAAGGGTAACAAAAAGGTCTTCTTAAATACATTGCAGGTAAAACTAAATCTGGAAGCAATGTGGAACCCCTGCTGAATGAGGTGAGTGTCCTGAAGACAGAGGATACAGAGAAAGCAGACATACTGAACACTTTCTTTGCCTCGGTCTACATTTCTGGGAGCTGTCTTGGTATGAAAGCCCAGACTGNCGCAAAAGAGAACCCTGTCTTGGTTGATGAGGACT